>PVHY01009061.1:0-58231 GCA_004024945.1 Uropsilus gracilis
GGCTTCCAGCTCCCCAGCTTTTGCTCTTCTCTTCACTGGCCCACAGCACCACCCACAGAGAGACAGAGAGAGAGGAGAGAGAGAGGAGAGAGAGAGGAGAGAGAGAGGCATGGGCGGCCCTGTTGGGATAAGCAACACTTTCTACCTTCTCTGAGGACGACACAGACAGAAATCTGTTTGCAGCCCCAGCACATGAGGTTAAAATTAAAGGGGACAATTACCAGCGATTAGTCACTGGCAAGGGGCTCCTTGGGCGTCTTCACAAACAGGATCGGTTCTCACTCACTTGGACCCGACCCAGGGAACGGTCAAAGAAGGAGTCTTTTCTCAGCCGACGATTCTGTGATTCACTCTTCTCAAGGAGCCAGACTGCTGAAGCACCCTGGCGACCCTGGCCCCATTTCTTGGGGCCTGTTGAGTCCAGCGTGTCCTGAGGAAATGTCTTTGGCACACAGGCTTCGTGACATTCACACCAGAGCGGCTGGCACCGGATCTCCGTCCTCCGGAAGTGACTCAGGAAGGGAACAGTCACTCAACCTTTTTGTCCTGAAAACCCCAGTGAGCTCCAGCAGGTGGCCGGGGCTTGGGTTTCAGCGCCTCTGAATGCAGCCCTTCAGGCGGCCACCCTTCCTCAATGTTCATTCATCTTGAGGTCCCAGAAGCATCCTGAATGGCCACCGCCAGGTGAGGCGGGCTTTGCAAGGGTGGCAAATAAGACTCTGAGCTGGCAGAAAAGCAAGAAGTGGGCCTTACGGGGCGAGGGCAGAAGGGGTTCCTCCGTCTCCATATCCCCCGGGAAGAATAACAAGGGCCTGAGTTTTCATGGACCCCGTCAGGAAGAGCCAACCAGTGCAACTGAGCTTCTGTCTGCAGCAGCCCAAAGGGAGAGGCCCAGAAGGCCACAGCTTTGATGTGCTCCGTGGGTAAAATGCCTTTTTGTGGAACCTTCCCTTGGCTTCCAGCACCATGTCTACTGAGGAGTGCCTTCCCAGCATAGAGGATGCCTAGCCCCACTGTGGCTGCCAGCCAGGGAGACCAGAAGTCTCGCTGCCAGAGGCAGCCAGGCTCGCCCAGAGAACTAGATTTCTCCTCTCAAAAAAATGCACCTCATGGGTCCTCAGCGATAGAGCTATGAGTGGGAAGGAGCCAGAAAAAGTCTGACTACGGCCTCTATAGAAAGAGTGAGGAAGTAAAGGGAAAAGTCAAGTGGAATGGAAGGAGTGAATGGAGGGTTGGGTTTTGTTGGGTGGACTTTTTTTTTTTTTTTTTTTTTTTCTGTAGCGGTTTCTCTCTTGGAGATCTGAAATCTGCAAGTGTTACGTCAAAGCTTCCTCCAAATGACTTGATGAGGGGTTTTTTTTGTTGTTGGGTTGCTGCACTCCTGGGACCCATTGGGATGGCAGGATAAAATTTAATTAGAGGCTGTTTGGAGGGGGCTTTGCAAGACAGCCCGAGGCTACGCTTCAGTCTGGTTGTTAGAAGCAATATCATCACCTTCTCGCCCAGCTAACAGACCTATGCTGGGGTGGCAGGGGAGGGGGAGCAGGGGGTGCACGAAGCCTTCAACACACACATCAGAGCCAAGATTTCCTCCCAGAGAGAGTACTTTACCACAAGCCAGTGCATCTACCTGCTGACAACCTCAGAAATATGTCTTGTTTCATTTTCAGATTTTTTAAGAGGGGGTTACATATGACGCTCACAGAATCCTGATGAAATAGCTGGAGGCAGGGCGGGGGGGGGGGTGTTTTCCTCTTCCATGCCTCTGACTGTGACATTCAGGCCAGGCAGAGCCACCCGGCAGACACAAGACACAAAGAGACCCGCAATGGTCTCTTTCTTTCGGGGGGTGGAACCCTGTAAAGGGAGACGCGAGGAGTTGGCACCTCCCGCATGATGAAGTTGACCCAAGCAGTCTTTCAAATTCAGACAATTTTCAAGAAAAATCACCCAAGCTCTCCTCACCCTTCAGGTCTTTGGCACTTTGAACATAGCCTTTGCCCTGTGAACTCACACTGCCTCTCCCTTCCTTTCTCCCCCACATGCAATCCTCATCCTCTAGCTGAAGTACTGGTTCGGTGAGTGACCTTGGAGTTTGAGTCACTGGGAAATGGCACCTTAAATCCAGATAAAATAGTTGAAACCATGATACTGAAATGGGTGCATACGGGGCACCAACACTAACCAGGGAGACTAAGACAAATACCAATCTTGGGGGCTGGGCATGGTGGCGCATGCCTGTAGGCGGCAGCCTAGGAAGCCACAGCTGGGGCCAGGGATCGCGGTTCGAGTTCCACTGGGAGCATATAGCGAGACCTAGTTCCAAAAAAATATAGTTGGGTGTGGTGGCGCATGCCTGTAATCCCAGCTACCTGGGAAGCTGAGGCTGGGGAGTGCTTGAGTCTGTGGTAATCCCAGCTACCTGGGAAGCTGAGGCTGGGGAGTGCTTGAGTCTGTGGTACCCCGGGCAACAAGAGCCTGCGGTTCCACGGGCAAAAATAGTGAGACTTAGTCTCAACAACAACAAAAAAATACCAACCTTGGGTCAAATACCCAATCAAGGAACAGTGCCTGATAGACATCACTGCCTGGGGATTCTTCCACCCACGAGCACAATTGCAGGAGACCTCAGGTTCCAACAACCACGAGGCTTATTTTACAAGGGAAAACAAAGAGCTTAATGCAGCCCCGAAGGTCCAGCTACCTCACCCGGTCGGTGTCCACCAGACAAGCGGAGTGCCGGTCCCCTGTCACCGGGAGTGCTGGGCAGCAGCAATGCTCAGGAGTGGTCGCCAGGGGTGCACCACCCACAAGCAGCTCTTAGAGACACCAGGCCGGGGGCCTTTGGTGCTCCCGTCAGGCAATGTCAGAGACAGAACCCGAGACCCAATCTCTGCAAGGGCCTTGGCTTCTCTCCCTCGGTGGTGGGCTGCTGGATGCAGCTGCCGGTCCCCCTTCCTTCTCCAAGAGGCCAGGAACAGAAGCCTTCTCTTCTCCCTTGGGGCTGGAGCAGTTCTCTTGGAGGCTCAAACAGCTCTTCAGGGAGGCCGGAGCCCATACTTTGGAGGCTGAATTCCACCCTTTTTTCAGAGGCTAGGGCATTTGTTCTTGGAAGCCGGAGCAGTTCAGAGAGGCTGAAGCCCACCCTTCTCAACTCCCTCCAACCCTGGCTTAAATCCACCCAGAGGGGGCCCCAGCCTAGAGTCTGATAGGACCATCTTTCACTCCCACGGCTGATTGGACTATTCCAGGGAGACCACCATAGCTGTCGTCGCTCCTGCCCTGTATCAGTATCAGTCCTGACATCTCATAAGCCGTAAGCAGCTGTGATGGCTATGTGTTTCACCCTGATGGAGCAGCAGAGACTGGGGTCCCCATTTTAGGGATACCTTAGCCCTCATGAGAGATCCTTCGTATTTCATATGTTGACCCTTGAACAACTTATGAATTAGGGAACCAACCCCACAAAGTCAGAAAGATCATGTATAATTTAACTGCCCCCCCAAAAAAAAAACTCCAGTCACCCCGTGGTATCTACAGGTTCCACATGCACAGAGTGAGTCACCCAACACCTGCAGTAGGTTGAATCCCTGAGTGCGGAACCCATGGATATGGAGGGCCAAATGAATTTATTGAAAAATCCAATTCTGTGTGGCCCCACACATTGAAGAACCTGTATGTTTCAACTGTATAGAGTTTATCTCCAGACCAATATAAAAATGTTAGTTAATGCCTGTAACGTTTCCTATGATGTAAGCATTCATTAAAGTTCCTGTTTTATGGATGGAAAAGTGGAAATTATTCCTCTTTCTCGTGTCCAGAAGAAGGTAAATACACGTGAGCTCAAGAAAACTTGGACACTTCAAGAGCCCTTCCCTCTCCTTAAACTTTGCTGTCTCTATTTTATTGCCTGTGATTGCTTCCTCGCATCACAGGGAGGGGAGGGGTGGGACCAGCAATGTGAACATTTGCCAAAAGAGAAATCGCAAGCTATCCCCCCAAAAGCCGTTTCCAAAATGAGTTCACCAGCTGTGTAATGTGAAAATGCCCTATGCCACACACATCAGCCACTTCTGCTTGCAAAGACTGGTTTTTCCAGGTGAAAGACCTTGACCTCTGATAAGGAGCAGTCCTGGCTCTTGCCACATCTTTAGAGAAATGCACAGACTTCTCCCCAGGAAGGCTTAGCTCCTAATCTGAACCTGTGGTATGGCTTCTTTGGGGGAGGGGGGTATAAGACAGGGTGATCCACCACTCCCAACCCTCTCCACAGGTGTTTGACTATTATCAGGTGCAGAAATCACCCCAGTGTGTGGAGACAAAAGTAACTGGTTACTGAGCCCCTAACCCATTCATGTCTGCCAAACGGCAGGCGAGAAAAGGACTGCTCTCGGAAACTAGGTAGACTGACAAACGGCAGGGCTAAGGGGCATGATGACATAAAGCCAAATCCTCTCCCCACAGTGCTTTCAGAACTAACCAGTCTCTCTGAAAATCAATCCTCTGCTTTATAAGCAGCCAGCATATTTAGTACCATGGAAATTAAAGATGGAAAAGACCTATTAAGTCTTCTAGATCATTCCCAAGGGGCCAGTGCAGGCTCATTCCCTGTAGTACATTTGTTAGCACTATGGCAGGCCTGATTTCAAGTGTCTCAAGCAATGAACATAAAGGCGACAGAGACACTGGTAATTGTTCGCCCAGTGAAGGACAATCCCATGACTTGTGCTCTCTGGGCTGCCGGTTGTCCTTTGACATGCCCAGAAAGCCTCTGCCTCCCCCCGCCCTCGCCCCAGGACATGGCCCAGAAGAAACCAGTAGCTTCTAGAAACCAAAGACAGATAGAGAACTTCACCTCTGTGTCTCAGCAGAGTAACAGGTTGCCTTTCAGGAGCATCCCAGCACCAGCCTCTCAGTAAATTAACTCATCAGGGAAGACATCCAGGCCTACTGAGATTCATTTTAAGATAAAACAAATCCTGCTCCTAGGAAGTTCCACTTGGCTCCCTCAGATTTTGTTCTGGCTTATTCAACAATCAGTTCAACCATGTTTCCAGCTGGTGGCAAAATAGAGGAAACATTTTCAGAGATGCCAGGACTTGAGTCTAGAACATCCGGACCAAATGAAAGGAGAATAAGGGCCACGGGCTTTGCAATAGTACAGTCACAGCTTTCTGAGAAAATCATTTCTCACTCCGTCTCTGTTCCCAGCTAGAGAGGAAGCAAGACATCATTCATAATTTCAGGTGCGAGGCTCTTCAAGGAGAGCAAAGAGAAGCCAGAGCTAATAGAATGCTGAGAACAAAGGGAACAAAACCAAACGCAGGCAATGTTCTCTTTGCTTCTCGGTTGTGAAATGACAGCCAGTCCCTTTTGATGTCCCTGTTAAAATTCCTAAATTCGTGCATTGTAAAGCCTGACTGTTATACAAGACAGGCGGAGTGAAAAGTGAGTCATCCCTGAGTCTGAGGGAGAAACTGTACAACCATTTTTTTTCCTCCAAGGAAGATGGTGAAAATGTGACCCCCTGCACATTTCCAGGAACAGATGACCCAAAAAGGACGACTAGCTAGACTCTCAGACCCCATTTCGGGTGTAAAGGACAAGACCCCTTTCTGGCACCAGATGCTGGAAGCTACACTGAACTCTGAAAGAGCCTGAAATTTGACTTTGCAGGCCAATGGCGTAGTCAAGGCTGAAGCCCCCAACTGTCTCCTCGTCTCCCTATAGCCCTCTTCACTTTCCCTCTAAAACATTATCTCGTCTCAGCACTGCAGCTGTTTTTAAGTTCAATGTCAATAGCTAGTTAGGAAAGGGCAGGAGGGTCAGAGCTTAGGACTCCAAACCATCCTTGACGTTCCTCTGTAGACTGATCTGCTGTTTGCATCAGCCCAACAGGGGAAAAAAAAAAAAAAAAAAAAAGGGTCCCTCTTTACTATCTGAAAAAACATCAGAGCAGGAAAATGTCAGTTTGAGAGCTGACAGAATTCTGATAAGAATGAGCTGGAAATGAGAGGGAAAAGGGAAGAAATGCTGTCACTCTAAAAAGTTTCTAATTTAATGTTTTTAGACAAATATGTTTCCCACTGAGTGCGTCTGTGTTTTCACATGACTCTTCCATCCCTCCATCTATTTTCCTAAAGGCTCTTCTGGAGAGAAAGGCTGTCTGTTTTGACTTGATTCGATTTGATTTTTACGGTCTTTCCACAACCTTTCAAAGATCTGGAAGGGTCAGCCACTCTGGCCTGAAAGCTGTGAGCACTTTCCCTCCCACCAAATTTCTCCCAAGCCCTGGAATAGTTTCCACTTTGAGAAGCCTATCCATATTTTTAGAGTTAGAAAGATAATTTAAATTCTCAGGCTTAATTGAATGGACAGGATGGAGAATGCGGTGCTACAGATGGAAACATTTTCCAAGTGTGACGACCTCAGAGTTCAGATTTAATACCTACAGAATAAAGGCTTGGAGATAATATAATAGGCATTGTTTCTATGGCTCTCTCTTTCTCTCTCTCTTTTAACTTGTTAGCAACTTTACTGTTAGAGGAAGTGGCTCGTGTTTTTAAATACAGCCTAAGATGAAACATCAAAAAGGGATCCCACTGAAAGATAGTTTTCATGAAAAAAAGGCCAAATCCCTAATGAAGAAGGCACTCATTAAGAATTAAGTGTTCTTCTGCATGGTGGGAAAAAAACAAACACATGTTTTTCTGGAAGCGAGCCATGTGCCTAGTTCACCAACAAAGCGTTTCTTGAGAACCCACTCCAGGCCTGGGGTCGTACTGGGCATTTTATATCATCTGAGATCATTCTGTAACTCTCAGGGGTAGACGGATCACAGTTTTCAGTAGAGGGAAATGAGAGGCAGAGATGGGGGGCTTGACCCAGTGCCACAGCGCACACCTTGGGGGTTGTTGAGCATCTTGGAGGTAAAGAACATGTTCTGTCATCAGTGATTTTGTCCTGTGGCTTGACTCACCTCCCTTAAGTGCCCTTTAGTAAGTTACAGAAACTCACTAGCCCTGTTCTTCAAATTGAACTGGATGTTCCATATTTTTGTTCGTGCTATCTGGCAACCCTAACATCTAGGGCTCGTGATCCCCAGTCCGGAGCTCTGTCCCCTCTGCCATGTGGGAGACAGAGCTTTATCTGGGCACTGGGCAGGTACTGTACGTATTAATGTTGCTCTGTCGTGGTGGAAACTGTGGGCTGTGGAGAGTGAGGCTTGAATTCAAGCTGCACGTAACCCTTGGCCAAGAATCTCTACCTCCCTGAGCCTCAGATTACTGATCTGTGAAAAGAGGACAAAGGGTAGTAGTGTTCACCTCACGGGGTTGTGCGGAGACTGAAGAAGATGATGGATGTAACAAAATAATGAACTCAGTCCTGGCGCTGTAGATATACAAGAAATGGTCGCTGTGACCAGTATCTCCAAAATCGCTGCACGGTTGCCCTTCTGAAACGCTGCTCTGCTCTGAGTCGGTCATGGTCCACAAGAGACAGTGCGAATCCCTTCATTTCGCGATACCTTACGTTGGCCAGCAGTGCCCCGCTTGCCAGCTCTCCTACCTGCTTCCATGCTCGGGGGATTGCCGACGAGTGTTTGAAGGGTAGCCTGTTGAGTGTAACTCTGAATTTGATTAAGGAAACTATTTCCTTTTCAGGTTTAAGTGTGAGTTCCTTTTCTTCCAAATAGGATTTAGGTAATAGCGAGTCCCCCTTAGACCTTCTCATCCATGTAGCCACGTAGATTGCACTTTGTAATTAAAGATGCCAGATAATTTAGAATGTTCTACCATCTGCCAGCAAGAAGTGGAGTAGCTGGAAATCTCCAGAAAATGTCAACAGGAACAGTTAACACCAGGAAAAGCATGAGTTGTGCCCCCCTCCACATGGGGGACTCCCCCCATAAGTTGTTCCACCCCCACCCCTGCCAAGCACATTCACAAAAATGTCTACCTGGGGAGCGGGGGACCACCCCCCCACCCCAGCCCCTGACTTAAAAATAAGTGATCAGCACCAAGGGGAAATGCTCTGGTCTGTCCTCAGCTCCCTAGGTGCCTGTGGAACCGTAGACTCATGTTGCCCGGGGTACCACGGACTCAAGCAATACCCAGCCTCAGCTTCCCAGGTAGCTGGGATGACAGGCACACACCAGCATGCCTAGCTATCTTTTGAGACTAGGTCTTTCTGCGTTGCCCCAGGAGGGACTTGAACCGCGAGCTCCAGTCCCAGCCGCACTCCATAGGCTGGCGCTTACAGGCACATGCCACCGTGCCCAGCTCAACTTCCTACTGTATCATCTAGCTTGTCTACTTCCCTTGAAAGGGGTGAAAACATCCCTGAGTCCCATCACTGGTTTTCCAGGCTTGGATTCACACCCTCCGCCCAGCTTCCCATGTACCTCCTTTCCCACCTCCCTGCCAGGGCCATCTGTCTGTGGCTCATCCTGTGTTCTTGTAATTTTGAAATGGGAGGTGCCAGGCATGGCCTGCAAGCACCCGTCACTAACCCAGGTGACAGAAACAGCCAGTCCCTGGTGGTGGCATGTGCAAGAGGCAAACCCAAGGGCCCCGGGAGGCGGGGCCAGGCGGGAGGTTACGTCAGAAGCATGGGAAACCACCCAGAAGAGCCCACGTTTGTCACTGAAGAGAGCAAAGAAGCAGTAGGCCAAAACCTTGCCTCCGTCAATGCCCAGGATACAAAACAGGCCTCCGTGTAGACACATGACCTGCAGCCCTGAGGCCTTGCTCTGTACGGATTCATGCCCTGGCAGAAGTTCTAAATTGCTGCCAGTTTCACAACTGTTCTTAATTTAAAGGGCCCCGGGCCATAATATTCCAGGGCAAAGAGATTTTTCGACAAGTGGAACATTAGCACGAGATCCGAGCGCCCCCATGGTTTGCAACAGCTGGCTTCACCTTCTCCGCTCGTGAAACCCTAATTGCTTTCTCCCCACGGCCACGCCGTCCTTCCACTCTGAGGTAAGCACGTGCCCTGGAAACACTCCTCCTCCGAGGCCCAGAGGGCCCGAGCAGCCACGCGCAGCAGCTGTAAACATCACTTCCGTTAAGAAAAGGAAATAAATAAGCGGACGTGGCAGAGTTTTCCCGAACTTCAGGCAGCGTGTGACGTCCTAGCTGTAGCTTCGGCCGGCTCCGGAGGCTGATGCAAAGAGACACCCCCGGACAGGGAGTTCACTCAGGCAAGGAATACCTGACAAATCCCTTCAGGGAGGACAAAACAAACAGAGGAACACTCACCTCACTTTACAGTGAACCCGGTTGTGCAAGAACAGGAGAACCAGCCAGGATAATTAAACAGGCATTTGATTATCCACGGCCGCCTTTTAAAAGGCAGAGTATGAACTTCTCAGTGCTTGTGCTTGGGATGGCCTCCACCTCCTCTTCCAGCTCCCAAGAAAAGGCAGAAGAATAAGGCCTTGTTCCACCTGTTCTGTCCTTACCTTTGTGGCTTTTCGCAAGAGGCACTCCCTCTAGAGGAGCAATCAGAGAAAGGTGCCCTGCTGGAGAGACAAAAGCCCCAGGGCTCCTGTGACCAACTTCTCCCGACTTAGAAGGACATAGTTCCCAATTCCTCCAGGTGAACACGGCCCTGCACCCAGCTCGCACATGTCCTGCCGGCAGGACGTCACCTGGCCCAAGCCCACAGCTCCTCAGTTGGACATGCGTGCACATTCCACCGCCCCATGCTCGGGGCCCTTCATGAGAATTATACCCCAATACACTTCCGTGGTTTACTCACATACTGGCGTGTCGACGACCGTCTCTCTCCTCCTCGTCATCTAAGAAGATCCGTCCCGGAACAGTTTTGCCCAGTTCCCTCTAAATGAGGCTCCCACACTCTGAGCCAAGGGTGCAAAACGAAAGGAAAAGAGTTTGGGTTAGGAGGGCACAAAAGGTAGCCCCCGGCCCCCTGGTGGATGGTGGAGTCAGTGTGATGTTAGGCAGCCCCCATGCGGACCACCCTCATCCATCCGATGGACACCTGCACCCGCCCTCCTCGGAATGGAGTGGTCTGGGGCATCACCCTCACAAGTTCTGCGGGCAGAAAGAAATGGAGACGTGGGAAACTGAATTACAGCCTTGCTCTAAGCCCCCCTCTGTTCACAGCCCTCCCTAAGGGCATGGCTTACACTCAACACCTTGGAAGCTGCAGAATGAGCCTGACTGCGAGATACACCTGGGAAGACCAGGCTCATCTCACAGTTTGGTCCCCCTGTTAAAGAGGAGCAATGCCAACATGACAAAGGGGACTGACACAGACCTTCCCACCCCTAACCTTCCCCTAAGGGTGGGCTCTGCGCCTCTTCCTGGCTCCTGCTTCCCTCCTGCGACCTTCGTGACCTGGGGACTCACGCTGACAGGCAGGGCACTCAGGCCGGGTGTCCTGGGTCCGTCTCATGCAGCTAGAGCAGACTTGAGCGAAAAAGCCAAAAAGGAAAGAATGAAATGTGCGGATCCCTTGTGAATGGATCTGAGTCCTGAATCTCATCCCAACATGCCTTTAAATTTCCCCTTACAAATGTTTGGATCTGCGCAGAGCTAGTCTGATTCCATGGAGCAACTTGCTCTCTCGGTGACCCCTGTGTCGAAGAGTTGGCTGGAAGCAGGAATGACTGGCCAAAGCCTGGATGGATTCAGCTGGGCTCGGTCCCTGAAGGCTTTGTTCTTCAATCTGTTTATATAGTTTCCCGTAGGAGTCTATAATTTTAATCAGTAAATATCTCCCTTGATTTATCACCTTCTATTGACATAGTAGTAATTCAAGCAGTGGAACGAACACTGGCCTGCTGTGTGTTTTTTCGCCGTGTCGTGCCCGGCCTCTGTTTGATTTTTCTCAGTCCTCTTAGGTAATTGGTCCGCCTCCGACACTCTCCGTATGACCGACTGTGGTCAGGGGTCAGTGGGTTCCCCCTTCAGAAGAGCAAAATGTTCTGACCAATCACAAGGCTGCCCCCAACTTGAGTTTGCTAGAGCCAGAGCAGACAAACCACAGACTGATAGGACCCAGCGGATTTCATTTTTAAAGTAGAAATCCAAGATGCTTATAAAGGATGCTGCTATGCTCTTCGGCCCCAGAGACAGTTGGAGTCTTAATCCACTGATTTAGTATCTCTGAGCAGCGGGGTCCTCTTTCCCAAACCTTCTGGAGCTGCCAATATCCACATTAGCAGATTGATCCCTCGGTAAACATGGGGTTAGGGCTTGCCTGGTATTTAGCTCTGCTTTTTATTAATGCATTCAGGTTATTTTGGATTTATATTGGTAAACTGGTAAAAACTCTTGGGGTGTGTGGTGTCCTGACTTTAGCACCATATGTGATCAAAAGTTTCCTCCTTGATGGTTTGATATGGTCCAGGATTCTGTGCCAAGCAACTTGTATCTGTCAGTGGTGACCCAGAACTCAAGGAGAGGCTGATGTTGGAGGACAAGGCTTTGCTTCTGAAAGACCTCAATGAGCTGAAATGATGGGCTGAAGCGTCAAAGGAGAATGTCAATAGGAAATTCTGGACTGAGTTCCAAAACTCAAATTCCAGGGTACCAAGCAAGGACAATTTATCTTTTAATTCTTTTACTTTTTAAAAATCGTTTGTGCCCCTTCCATTCCCAATTCCACCCTCCCCCTCTCATGCTCTGTGCTTCAATTCTGCTGAAAATTAATTGTAGATGTTTCTTATCTGTTTGTTTTCCCTTTATCCCTCATATAAATGAGACCATCCAATATTTCTTTTTTTCTTTCTGGCTTATTTCTGCCAGCATGATTCCTTCTAGCTCCATCCAATTTGCCGTAAATGACATAAGTTTGTCTTTTTTGATTGATGAATAATATTCCATTGTGTACATATACCACAGCTTCTGTACCTTTTGTACCATTCATCTGTTTTGAGATATTTGGATTATTTCCATATCCTGGCTATTATAAATAGCACTGCAATAAACATCTGGGTACAGGTGTCTTTATGAATTAGGATTTTTTGTTACCTTTGGGCAGATTCCTAGAAGTGGGATTGCTGGATCAAATGGGAGTTTTGTTTTCAGTAGTTCAAGGGTCCTCCACACAGCTTTTCACAGTGGCTGGACCAGTTTGCATTCCCACAACAAATTACTTAAGTAATAATTTTGTGAGACTGTACACTAGAAGTTTAGGAGTTTACAAGTTTAGTAGCTGCTATGATCCATTGTTGTGAAAAATACTAAGGAAGTTTTAGTTTGTGTTACTATGTTTCCTTCCAATATCCTCTCACTAGACTTGACTTCACTTTCTCTTAACTTTTTCATCTTTTTATCCTCCATAGTAACTAAATAGTGTAGCATATCACTGAAAATTGTTTGTCATTTGGATGGATAATGCATAAATGGATGCATGAATAAACAGACCGATCTATGGAAAGCAAGGGAAGAAATCAGTCCATTGTTCAGCCCATATTTGGAATAATGTGTCCGGTTTTCAGTGGTAATGCTTAAGGATGGGCATGAATGTGTGGAAGTGAAATGTGTCCAAAATGATGCACAGATAGCCTGGAGATCACATCATGAGTGAAATAATTATAGAAATAATAAAGTTTGAAATAGGAAAGGGTTAAAAAAATGGGGTCAGGTAATGGGTATCAGGAAAAGAGAAATTTTTCATACAGATTTAGAGCCATGATGTGAGATTAAAGTAATGTCTGATTCTTCAGAGAGTAAGGCTAGAAGTAAATGGTGCATTCCTGTAGATACCTACCTACAGATAGGGAGACTTCTCTGAAAATGAGGAGATATCCAAATAGCCACTATTTGAACAGATTCCCTAATGGTCTTATTCTACTGGTGGGTCTTTCTCTTTCCTAAGGCTTAGACTGGCTGTCATGGGCAAACCACACCTGGAGCAGCTCATTGCCGGTGCTCCTTTCTTGATGGTTTACTTAATAGTCACAGACGTTAAATTTCATTGACATATCTGCCTCTTTTGCTAAGGTATGCATTCTTTGTGAACAAGGCCTGTGCCTTTCTCTACACATTGCAGACAATCCACATTTGCATGATTGTTGAATCAGATACATCTTGGCTGCTTCTTCAAGTCTAATACCCACAAATTCATCTCCACTGAGATCTTTGGAAACACAGAGACTCTGGGATGGCAACTTCATACTGCTTGCTCTCCTCCAAGCGTCTGTGTATTTGGGGGAAGATCTCAGCTGTGAATCCTCTCTTCCCACCTCTAAAGTAGACATAATGTCTTATATTCTTTCAGATAAAGGTAATCTCTACATAGAAGGCATCTCTGTGATGTTATATAGCATATTAAAGAAACCATTTTCTCCTCCTCCTTTGTGTTTCCACAGTTCCCATTATGAAATTCTAGAAAATTCATACAAGAAAACCTCTGTTTCCCCATCCAGATATGTAGATACCAGTGAAGTCTCTTTTGCATATAATGAAAAGGTCTTTTTACTTCCTTCTTCATAAAGGAGTTAATAACTACTAGGGTCCTTCCTAATAACTCAAAGAAAGAGTGGTTTATTCTGGGGGCATGCAAATTTTTACCTTCAGATCACATTCATAGGAAAGAGTATCTCTAATGTGCTATAAGATTCCAGGACAGTCACATTGAGGGTGCAAATCCAGTGGGGACCAAGAGTGAAATGACAAAGGCAGTCACCCTCATACTTATTCTGTGTATAAAGAGGATTGTTGTGATGTAAGTCTTGTGCTGTTTCTCATGACTACATTATTGCCTTCAGATTGCATTATATTGCAGGGTGGGGCTGAGGCAGCACTTCAGTGAGAAGTTTCTGGAAGCTTAGCCTTTATTTAGCCTACATTCCATCACACTGCCACATTCTTTCCCAGAGGTGGCAGCATTCTGATGAATGCAAAGTAAGATGATTTCCAAAGAAGTAATTAGCAAAGTGCACAAAGGCTCTATCAATAAATAATAAAAAATTCAGTTGAGGGTATTTTCCATTTGGGTTTTTTTGGCTAAGAGAGAGGATAGGTCAGATTACCCCTTCTTAGCTCACCTTACATACCTTCCGTATAATACAGCGTACACACATCATGGGTGGGGATGAAGATCCAGAATGGGATCTCTGCTTTGCTAATATCACTTCAGACTTTCAGGGGTCTGATCTTGGTTATATGTGGAGTAACTACAAAGACATTGATCTCTTAATGGTAGGCGATGAATTAATTCACTTCCAAATCCTTCTCACATGGTAGAGGAGTTCTTAGTCATCTGGACATTATGGACATTATTCTATTATTTATCATTACTTGTGAAAGAAAATGGGAGCCTCTTAAAGGAGACACTGGCCCACAGACAAGAGAAAGGAAAAGAGTTGTGTTGGGGTGAACAGGTAAATCATAAAATTTCCCTTACTTAGTGGCCAAGGCCTACACTGGCAAAAAGATGAGCGAATAAATAATACACAGATATTTATTATTTGGAGGGAAAAGTGCAGCACAGGAGACAAAGTGGCACGGGGATAGCTCTTGTATTAGAATAGGAATGGTAAGGAGTTGAATCATTTGGCAGGTCTTCATTCCACATACAGTTCTTGTGTTCTGTAAAAACATAACAGACACAACTCTGCCCTTCAGTGAACAAATGGTTGGAAAAAATGTCGTGAAGGAAACAAATAGCATGTTATGGGCAAAAGTAACAGGGCTGGGGTTCGAGGAAAGAGAAGCTATTTTGAAAAGGCTGGTGAGAGAAGATCTCTAAGGAGTTAACATTTAGATTCAAATGTGAAGGCTCAGAAAGAACCAGTCGGGCAAAGAGAAAGAGACCAGTGAGGGTGGCTTTTGTGAAAGCCTTGAAACAGGAAGTCCTTGGCAAATTCAAAGAAATGAGCTCTGAGTAGCCTCCGCACTTCCTGCACATTGAAATGCTTTCTCCTCCCAACCCAACCAGCAGGCTTTGTTGGGTTCCCACTTGACTGGTGCAGAACGTGAGGCCGGCCTGTCTAGAATGTAAAGAACCAAGCAGGAGAGATGGCTCCGGATCCAGCTGGAGAAGTGGGCAGGTTCCAGCTGCATTTGTAAGGGGGAGCGGGGCCATAATCTCTCTGGCCTTACACTGAGAAGTTGACCGAAACAGGGCAAGAGAACTGGAGGGACCACTCAGAAAGCATCTCCGGTTCTAGGCTCATGTGGATTTGGCCAGGCAGGGAAGGTTGTAGAAGAAGCTAGTGGGAGATACAGTGGATCCCAGACCTGCTTGGCTGCACTGAGGTTTCTGAAGCAAACCGCGAGGACCTCAGCTACCTCCTGCTATCAAAGAAAGGAGGGAGAGGGCGTTGAGAAAGCAACCTCTTGAAACGGACAGTTTTCAGGATCCTGCCTCCTTGTCTTGATAAGACTCAGATACCCACTGCCCCCTGCATGGTGTGATTCAGCTGCGCTGATCCCTCTCCAGGGATGTTAGCGGGCCATACCCACCAGACCAGCGAAGTCTCCAGGCTGAGGAGAGAGACCTGCTCCCCAGACACTGCAGTGAGCACATAGTAAAGGAGGACACTAAACCATGACCGTGTCTCGCTGGAGGGAGGAAGGCCCAGCCAGCCTCCAGCCCATGACACTGCCCACGGCCTTCAGGACACTAACACGCTCGGGGACTTGCAGAGCCCGGAAACGAAGAGCAAAGTTTATTTTCAGAAGGAGGCCTGAAGAAGAAAGCAGAGGATAAACAGGGACTAGATGTTTGAACTGTTTGAAAGGGTTTCCACCCCAACACCATTCTCCAAATCTTCAAAGAACAGAGGTCAGGAGGAGGAATGGCAGAGCCTTCTCCATCCACTTGGTCACCCAGGGTTGCCGCAGCCCCAGGCTCCCACCTCTTCCCCATCTCCATGACACTTCCTCCCTGGTGCTGGCTGCTGTGTGCCCGTGGCTGCCGTGTGACTCTGGCCAAAGCCAGACACGGGCACCTGGTGAGCGTGGCCTCCTGCCGTCTGGAGCAGTCCTCCGCTTCAGAACAGTAGCCACAGTTGGTTCTCCAGGGAGCACCTCTGAGTTCCATGCAATACAGTTCCTCATCTGGGTTTTATAGAGAACGGGGGTCTTGACCCTGGAGTAGAAGAGAGCACAGCCTGGTTAGCAAACTGTCCGGGGAGAGCTCCACAGCGCGCGTGTGACGGGGGAAGGAGGAGGCTGGGAAGGGCTGAAGGAATCCAGGCTGGGCATGGGATGCTGGGCCCCAGCAGCCTCTTTGGGTGTGGCCGTCTGACCAGCAAATCGACTCCAGCTATCTTGCAGAGAGCTACGGAGGACGGCGCAGGCGGAGGGGCAAGAATAACTGCTAATATGATAAAACGCGAGTGGAGACAACAGGCCATGGCCCATCAGAGAGCTCAGGGGAAACACAGCTCCGGGAGGGGGAAAGAAGCACAAAAGTCATTCAGTGTGAGGTAATGAGGCGCGTCTAATTATATTTAAGAAAGAAACAGCAAGAACTATTTTCAAAGCCTTCCCCACTGTCTCCCCCCCCCACACACACACACACACCCACAAGCCCGGTACCCAGAGACACCATTCTTCAGAGAAAGAGAGGAATTTGCAAGAGCATCATAGGAAACCAGGTTGTGATTTTCCCAGAACTACGAAAAAAATAATCATCCTACAGACCCTGCCTGCTCTCGGATCCCCTCACGAGAAAACTCCCATCAGGAAACAGAAGGGGGAGGGGGAAGAAAGAGAAAGCTTGGGCAGCCCCACCATGAGAAATCAAGGCAGACGAAATGACATTTGACACCACCAGGCCACAGCTGAAGAACAAGGGAAAAGTTTTAGGGTGACTGTCACTGACCCATAGTTTCTCCCTCCTAACCTTGCTCTCCAACATATGTTTCTCATTTCCTTGCTTATAGCTGGTCCAAGCTAATGATATGTGTTTTGGCCGGGATCCCGTGCTTGGCATACAGCCGGTCTTGTTCTCATTGTCCGGGCTACTTACAGAAACCTCTTTCTCTGTCTCTTTCTCTCTCTCAGAAAACCAGCTTTAAAGAACAGTAAATATGCAAAACAGCCCCCAAGCTCTATACAGCTACCATCTTGAACATGGCCCCTCTACCCTAACACACCCCATCAATAAAGGCCTGAAGAGACTGCCCACGGGTGAGGGGTGCGTTCAACACAAAAGCAGTGGAAATTCAAACAAATTGGCCCATTAGAGTCTCACACGGCTATAAATACAGCTCCGCGCGGGCTATTTTGAGGGACGGTGGCATGGGAAAGTTCGGCCTGGAATCTTGAGTCTGTCAGAGGAGACAGATCTCTCCCAAGGCATGGGAAGAAGATGAAGTGCCGGGTGGCCCGGAGAAAGGAGGGCACTGATGCTGGGCACTTTCAGCCTCGCCAGGGTGAGGTTAAAAGTGGACAAGGAGGCGACTCGGCCAAGCCTGGCCCGTTCTCCCCAGCTGCTGACTTGCCATCAGAGGCTCGGGCTCTGGTGTCATTCAGAGTGTCTGTGGCCTTTAAGAAAGTCGAGCATGCCCTCTTGCTCCTCAGGAGACCATTTCAGTCTTCCTGAAGGACCCGCCAGTCAGTGGAGGAGGGGTGGGAATAAGAGTGGTCCCGTGAGTCTGGGCGGGCCCCACGCTGCAACCAGCATCTCTCGCTGATCCAGAGGGGATCCTGAGGATGCCGCTTTGGCTGCTGAGACCCCCAAAGCAGAGGACCCAGAATGTGGAGATGGTGAAACAGGGACTCAGTCACCCGGGCTACATCCGTGAGCATTAGCCAAATAGGTAGGCAAATACCTACCTACTAGGATATGTGGGCATCTTTTACATATGCAAATATTGAGAACAGCTCCACATTTCCCCTCTGGGTGTGTCAACAGATAGCAGCCAACAACTGCTAACAGGGCCGGCAAACACTTCTGCATGGGCTGTGTGCCCACTTTAGGGGAACATAGGCCCCGCCTCCTTGTGGTCTCACTGCTCCATCCCTGTCCATTTCCAAAACATACGCAGGACAACCTTGGATTTGCTCCACGAGGCCACAGTCTGTCCACCTGCTGGATGCCAGAAGTCTGGGGTCACGCAGACACAGCCCTGTGTCGGAGGCGTGTACATGGATCCGGCCTTTCCCAGCCCAGCAGTTGTCTTCTCAGTCTTCCCGGGACAGCCCCATTTGCATCTCTGGCCCCATGTGACTGTGAATAGTATTTCTTGTCTTTCTCTGAAGCGTCCCAGTTTGGATGACAAACTGCGTGGTTGTGCTAGCTAGCGTCCTGTTTCTTCAAAGCGCTTTCCAGGGGTATCAGATCTGATACACAGCGAGAAAAGTGCAAAACTCTAGCATCCTGTATTTCAGAGGCTCTTTGGAACTCGCAAAAGTCAAGAGAGGCTTCCCAAACTATCAGAAAAATGGCTTTCACAGATTAAGTTTTAATTAGTTCAAGAACAGGCTCCACCGCCTTCTGGGCTTGAATCCCTGCCACGAGGCTTCTGTCGCTGGTTCTGTCATCACAGACGTCGTCTGCTCTGGATTTTCCATGATGCATCTGAAACCTCAAAGTGACTGCCCTCTTCCAGCAGCATGGAGACAGCAGGGGCGCATGAGGGCACTTGTCTCTGCAGCTCAGAGGGGAAGCACCAACTCAGGTTACCATGACAACGCCCTTTCCTGAAAATCTCTGACTGACACTTCCTGGGGAGACAGGAAGTGAGGACAGGAAGACACCGAGGTCACTCTCTTCCCATGTCCAGCTTTCCCCACCTCCCGGTCTTGTTTGATAGTTGACCTTTTCTAGCTCAATGTTTCTTCTCCATTCCCATGGGCAAAGCTGTCCTGGAGGTGACAGCGGTGAAGAGCTTCTGGTTTCAAGACCGGTCTGTAGAACCCCAAAAATAGTTCTGTAGGAAGCTATTCAGAAATAACTCCTCATTTAAAAGTGAAGCAGCTGACTCCGAAGTAAATGATAAACCACCCTGTAGTCGATTTGTCATCCGGTGTTACCACTTGAACCATCAGCAATAGAGGCTGAGCCCTTCTACTGGCGGAGCTAGACTGGCTAAAAGCATTGGACAAAGTGAGCATGACGCAGCCTCCTTCATGGAACTGACCGTGACCTGAGGGAGACAGACACGATAGGGACAACCTCAAGACACACATGTAACTACAGACTAGACTAGGGAGCAGCCAGGAAAGGCACAGCATCTAGGCAGGAGGACCCCGCTTATGTTAGTATACCTTTGGGAAAATCTCCCTCTAGTGACTGGCATCCAGCACCTGAATGATGGCTACAAAGTAGGCCGAGACTGTGCCTTTCTGGCGAGAGTCCCCAGTCTCCACCATACCCTGGATGCCTTAAAGAAGTCGCTTTAAGACCAGAAGGGCTTGGGGATTATGACTGTCAAGGCTACATGTGTAGAAGCTGTTTGCCTTCTAGTTAATTTATTCTTTGCATGTGAACCTCAGTGTAGGGAGTGCCCAGAACACAGCACTCCCTTCCCTGTGCCCCGTTTAGAAAAATGAAGCCCCAGCACCCAGCATGATTCCAGGTGCTGTTAGGACCCAGCAGCTTTCTGTACTAAGTGCTCGGGACACAGTGCATGAAGGAAGGGTTCGGTGCCCAAGTGGATACACCAACACTGCTCATTTTAACCCCATCATGTGCTCGCACCTTTCTCAAGGCTGAGCGCCTGTGCTGAACTTAAGCAGCAAAATAATAATAAATGATCACCTCAATGAGGTTTGGAGAAGCAGATATGGGAGAAAATGCCATTAACACATGAACGCATAAGCCAGCGAAAGGCAAGATGACAGGTGTTCCAAACTTGGCTGAAGAGAGGGAAGGGGGGAAGATAGCTGGGCAGCATGGCTGCAACCTGGGAGCTGTCTGAGCTCCTGACAGGGCCTGCCGAACACTCCACAGATGGAGGTGATGCAAGCGGATTGTGTCATCCTTGGGAAAAGCGTTGGATTCACCCCAAAACTTGGGGAGGAGATTGGGCTTGGAACAGAGCGCCTGCCCTTGCTGGAACATTTAAGCACAGAGAAGCTTCAGGAACAGAGCTGGCTTTTAAGGGGCAGGTGGTAACGGGTCCGTTTTCTGAAACAAAGGAAACGAAAGGATGTGTGAACTCAGAAGTAGCTCTGTATCTCGTCGGATGAGGAAGGAAACGAAGCAGCTCATTTTATATTTTAAGAGATCCCTCTCGTGTAAAAGGAACAAGTCTCACTGTGAACAGTTTAGACAAGAAAAAGTTTAAAGAGACGCCGGAGTTTAGCCCATCAAAGATGGCCGTGGGGAGGAGCGTGTCTTCTCCAGGTTGACAGTCTCTACATTTTACAATCCTTCACATTAAGCCAAAGAGGCACATGGAAAGGAAAATGACTGAAAAGGTTCAAGGGGGGGAAGAAAAGACACCAAAAGCAAAAAAATAATTGCTCCTAGTAAGAAGTTCAGATGTGTCAGAGGATTTTTTTTTTTTTTTTGCAGAAACAGACATGGATTTAAGCGTGAAACCCCTCAGTTGAATCCCTGCAGTTTCCCCAGATAGTGACATGTTCCATAATTGTCTTAGCTTTATTGTTTTCCCTCCGCAGACCTATTTGTAAACGTGCCATAAAATGGTCTTATCCCGCTCTCAGGTTCAGGAAACATGATACATGGGCTGGAGAAATTGGTGTGTGTGTGTGTGTGTGTGTGTGTGTGTGTGTGTGTGTGTTTTCTTCTCCTTCTTTCCCAGCATCTTAGCACAAGGTCAGCACCAAAATGGTTAAAATATCAGCACATTTCACTGGTCTAGGGTTACCCATAAACATTCAGCAAAGCAATTTCACTCAATCGCACATATTAACTGCTTAAGTTCTTCTCTCTGAGGATGTGGACTGTTATTTTATGCCAAAAGTCCTGTAATTAAGTTTGACATAAGCGCATGGATTAAATATGTGGTTGGGGGGTGGGGGGGGAGAGGAGAAGGGTGGGACGCGGACTGGAAGGCTTTCTCCCCTCGCCTTCTAGCCATATGGAGACTGTAACCAAATATTGTGCAAAAATTTTTAAGAGAATTTCCAATCTTAGTACTCAGTGTTGTTTACCAGGTAAGACGCAGTCACAGAACCAGTTTTCCTCACCATCCCTCCCCCCTTCAGCATTAAGAACGTCAAAGTTCTGTCCTTACAGCTGCCCTGGCTGAGCCCTGGTTGTGCAATCAGCTTGAGGCGGAGAGCAGAGATGCTCTGGGCTCTTCCACTGGTCAGGCGACAGTGGCTCGAGTTAGGAGCTCATCTGTCAAGCTAATCTAATTCAGGGCTCTCTTTTCGATGCTGAAATGGTGATGCGGGTGGCGCACGTTGCTTGGCTCTGTCAACTGCATCCAGAAATGCCGATGACAACGTTCTGATGCTCTTGGTCCTCAGGAGGTCGTCTGTTATCGTGTCCAGATCTCCCCTGCCTGAGGGAGCCTCAGGTGACTCTGAGAAGACCCGGATCACTTAAGCAGCATAATAACAAATTTGCTTTCCATTTCTGGCCGTATTCATGAAGGATTTTGTGGTTAAGAGAGAGGAATGCTCTTGTTCCTCCCTTCCTAAAAACAGCTGAAAATAGCTTTTTCAAATGTTTGAAAGAGAAAACATCCTCCTTGAGTTTCCCCCAAATGGGAGGGAACACATTGGCGATTAACCCTAAACAGGAAGTTAGTAGCAGCACCCGCCCCTCCTTCCCGCCTGCGAATTCGCCTCAGCACACTTGTCCAATCGCTACGTGTCTCTTCTCGTCATTGTCTTCACTGAGCTGACAGCTGCCTTGGAAGCTTCATCCTGCCATGGTTTCCTTACAACGTCAGGAAACGATCCCCAAAACTCAGTCAGGGTAAAGTGCTTGATGTTTCTCCATCACTCTGAATTGCAGTGGCCCCCAGCTACCTTCTGCCTGGCCTCTTTCTCTCACAGCAACCCAGCTCTTTCCTTCCAGGAAAGCCACCATCCAGCCTGCTTCTAGAATCTTCTAGGATCTTCTTCTAGAAGCCCCATGAATCTCCATGAAGGCCATGGCGACTGGCCTTCCCTCTGTTTCAGCACATCCACTTTTACTGTATAGTTGTGATTCAACAAGCTGCACATACTGCAGAGAGAAAACCTCCAAATTTGCAACACAGGAGTGAAAATAACTTACTTAGACTCATTATAACTCTCTGTGTTCCCCATGATTTGGGGGAATAGCTGTTTCATTGTTCAAAAGCCTGACCCAAGCCTTCCAGGAATGTTCTTGTTTTTTCTGGTTTTTTTTTGTTGTTGTTGTTGTTGTTGTTGTTGTTTGTTTTTGTTTTTCATTTATCTTCCTAGTTTTGTGTGTGTGTGAGAGAGGGAGAAAGAGAGAGAGAGACATATTTCTGCTCATTAAATCGCATAAGCCTGTTATTAGCCCCACGGTCTTAATGTATCCCAGGCATTCGGAATTGTACTATGCTCTTCTGTATTATCCCCTAACTGGTACAAAATATAATTACCTTCAACTCTATCATCCATGCCTTTGTTGGGAATTGTCTGATTCTCTTAAATGGCTTTCATTTTGTCCTTGCTATCTTAGGTTGTTCTTTCTATCCCCAAACGGAATTCTCTAGAGAAGCCAGTTCATGAGGTTTGTAGAAAAAAAGATAATAAAACCCATGCCCCTCTTGTTGGTGGGAACGTGTACTGGAGCAGCCATTTTGGAAAGCAATCTGAATCTACCTTAAAAAATGAAAATGGAAATACCAGATGACCCAGCCATCCTACCCTTGGGCATCTATCCAAAGAACATGAAGCCATCAGCTCAAAAATGTATATTCTTTCTAATGTTTATGACAGCACTACTCTCAAGAGCAAGGACCTGAAGCAGCCTGAATGCCCACTGACAGGGGAGTGGCTCAAGAAGATGTGGCCTGTTTACACAATGGAAAGCTAGCCAGCCACTGGGAAAGAAAAATGCTCCCATTTGTAACAGCGTGGACGGCATCCGAGAGAACGCCAAGTCAGGATGACAAATACTGGGCCTTTGCAAAGTGGATTATTTAACAAAGCAAAAAAGTTACCAAAATTAATGGCTACTAATAAAAAAAAGTAGGATTTCGGAGGTTAAGAGAAAAGAGGGAAGGGAAGGGAGAAAGGGTCAAAGGGAGGTAAGCGATGGCGGTGTGGGGAATGGCAGGCAGGAAGGCACACCCTTGCCCTACAGCTACGCTCTCGCTTTGATCATGAGGGAGGGCAGGGAGAAAGGCTCATGTTTGCGACTCTCTGAGTCTAGTACAGTGACTCGAAGAGATCAGGCCTACCACGGGCGCTCCAAGATAGCACTTCTGCTTCCTGTGTTCCATGGTTTTTTCTGTGCACTGGGACTGCCACTTTCTTCTGTCAGCATCCAGTCCCTCCCTGACGAAGCTGCAAAAGGCAGGCGGGGCTGCTGGTCCCCACAGGCTCGGTACCAGGAAGGTGTGGTCAGGGTGGCACATAGCTGAGTTGAGTGGGTCCGCATGTGGCAGAGTCCAGAGGCTCCAGCAATGCTGGGCAGTCCTTCTTGGGAGCCTGTTGAAGTCCTCCCGCACGTGGGCTTTATTCACCTCTTTCCCCATTAAGAAGCGCTCTCTCTCTCTCGTCTTCTCTTCTGCTGTCATGTTTTGCTTCCGGGAAAGAGCACTTCTAGCTTGGCCTGTGCCTTTCTCCTGTGCTGCCTGTCTTCCCCCCTGACATGCCTGCAGCCCTCAGCACCTGCTAGGAACTTTCGAGGTCTGAGTTGACAGCCTTCTCAGCGCACCATAACCTCACCGGAGTGGCTGGTCATTTTCCCTGGCAGCATCGATGCTCCGCATTTTCTGGAACATGAGTCAGAGTTGGAATCCCCCGCCTGCCCCTGTGAGCAATGGTACAGCAAACAGGAAGGCAAGTTCTGAAGTCCAGCCACCTGGGTTCAAATCCTGCCTCTGACATTTATTAGCTGCCTGACCTCCAGCCTGTTCCCCTCACCCTCCTGACTCATTTATCTTATCTGTATAATAGGGAGTAATAGGACCTTCGTCTTGAGGTCATTGTGAGGATTAAACACATAAAGGCTTAATGAGAGTGCTTGGCCCATGGCAGGCCTTCAGTAAGTGCTGGCCCTATTCCAAATGATCTAAGGCAGATCAGCCACACTGTTATTGGCTTGAGATGAACTGGTCCTTCTGAGATCCAAGACGCTCAAGTTCTCAGGGAGTGAGTGATGAGGGCATCCATGTCTTCGGGTCGTGCTTGGCATCCTTGCATCAGAACTGACAGCCCGTGACTCAACCCCTCGGAGCCTCATGTTAGTTAAGAACATGAGGGCTTAGGAAACAGTAATGTTGGTGTAAAAATTAATAAAAGGGTTTGGTTTTCGAAACACTGTTCCCTCGGCTGTACGTAGATGCAAATGGCAAAGTCTTCTCCCTTGGGTGCCTATAAAAGCCAGAGCCTTGCTGGCCTTTGGGGCTAGGCTAGCAGTTATGCAGCCTCCAGGGCAGTTTTTCAACCAATCTCTTGACCTTCAACCACCAGTCTAGGAGAATTCCCTTCTATGCCCACTTCACAAGGCCACACCCTCGCGGAAGAGTCAAAATTTTCAGAAATAGAACCACTGTTACTGTGAAATACACTTTCTACTAAGTAATCTATGCTGCAATCAATAGTCATACTTTTAAAATTACTTACAGATTATCACTAAATACTCTCCCTGTGCTCCATCTCCCCTGTCTCTTAGTCTACCCTTTCCTGGGGCCCAACTTGAGCCTAGCCTCCTCTGAAGAGTTGTCCCTGCACATACAGGTCAGTGAGCATCTGCTCTGCCAAGCTGCAGGTCACTTACCGCTGCACTCCCCACTGTCTTTGGCATCTCATCATCTGTTCCAGGAGTCAGCAGATTGTTCTGCAAGGGTCTAGACTGTAAATGCTTGAGGTTTTGCGGGCCATCCTTTCTCTGTCACAACAGCTCAATTCTGCTGCTAGAGTGGGAAGGAAAGAGCATGGCTGTGTTCCAATCAAATTGATTCACAGAAACTGATGAGGCCCACGGAGCACAGTGCAGCACCCGCCTCCTAGCCTGGCTTTGCTGTGGGGCCCGGGCCTTTACCTCTGGGGGTCTTTCTGTCACCTAATTGGGTCATCAGGGCCTCGAGGACGAGAGTCTTCGCTGGCTGTTTGATTACAACTTCCCTGACTTCTGAGCCCGTGCCTGGTTCAGCACTTGCTTGGCAGGTAAAACCATCTCATGGGAAAATTGTCTTTTTTTATCGGGAATCGATGAAGGTAGGCAACCACGGCCAGGTCAAAGGCCCTGAAGAGCTGAATCAAGGTAAAGAGACACGCTGTCCCTCTGGAAAGAGAGCTGGCCATCTACACGTCCGGAGTGGGAGTGTGGGAGAAATGCTGCCCACTGATCACGTCAAACCTGGAGGGAAAAGTTCTGGAAAATACCTGAGGACCACATATTCCTGGAATCCAAGCCCTGGGCGGGAATCATGCCAGATACGACCAGGAACGGGGTGGCTTGTTTTTCCTGAGGACACGGTTGGCTCTGACTTCACAGACAGCTCCCATCTTTCAGTGGCAATGCTTTTATCATTGCCATTATCCTTGAATTTAGAAGCAATTTTCTTTACTGTTTCCCACTTGGACTTATCTACAAATAAGTGTTGTCATTTGTGCAAACGTGGCATTGCAGGGGCAAGTAGTATAATAGTTTGAAGGAATAGGGCCTGCGATCAGAGCTAAATGCAAGTCTATGAGTCTTTAAGCATAGTCACTTCACCTTTCTAGTTTTCAGTGTTCCCTTTCATGAAATGGGAGTTTTGTGAGGATTCCATGATATCATGTTTATGAAGACCTTAGTACAGGACTCAAGAAAGTCAATAGTCCCAAGTTACTAGCATCCAATAATAAGAGTAGTGGTAGCAACCAAAGTTACAGAGTAAAAGATACTTCTTTACATATAGCACTGTCATATAAAGCAGAAATTCTACTCCTTGGTGTGTACCGAAGAGAAATGAAAATGTGTCTACACAGAAATTTGTACACAAATGCCCATAGTGACATTCTTTCCAATGGCCAAAATAGAAACAACCCAAATAGCCATCAGCTGGTAAATGGATGCATAAGACGTGGCCCGTGTCCATCTAGCAGTATGTTATTTGTTCATAAAAAGCAGTGACGCGCTGATGGAAACCCCATTAGGTGATCCTTAGCAGCATTATGCTAAGAGAAAGAGCCAGTCACCAGATGCCATAGGTTACACAAGTCCTTTACATGAAGAAGCTGGAACGAGCAGGTACAGAGATGGGCAGGAGTTCTGGGTACCAGGTCCCAAGGTAGCAAAGAGGGATTTGTGACTATTAGTAGGAGTGAGGCTTCTTTGGGGCATGGTGAAAATGTTCTAAGAATCGATAATGGTTAGTGTTGTACAACTCTGTAAAATACTAAAACCACCAAGCTGTATACTTTCCAAGGGCAAATTTGGTGGTATGTAAATTATAGCCTGACAAAGCTATTTGTCAAGGCCTTTCCTTAAAAAAAACAGAAAAATGTAAATTCACTTAGCTATCCTCATCAAAAATTAGTCTGTAATGGGTATCTTTAGCCCCTTGTTATAAGCTAGCGTCTATAGCTTAGGAGTTCCACACCAAAGAATATATTACAGATGTATTTTAACAGCAGATGAATTAAGCTCATGCATCCATAGTATTTAAATGTCTGCGTCAAGGGTGGGTATGCTTTACTTTCATTTGTAGACTCCAGTTAGTCAAAGGAATTACCCAGGATTAAGAACTAAGTGTTAAGGACCTACTCTGTGCTGGGCCTCACCTTGCATGCATGTAAGTGAGGAAAAGATCCTGG
This sequence comes from Uropsilus gracilis, assembly GCA_004024945.1. Taxonomy (NCBI): domain Eukaryota; kingdom Metazoa; phylum Chordata; class Mammalia; order Eulipotyphla; family Talpidae; genus Uropsilus; species Uropsilus gracilis. The sequence continues at coordinate 26,841 of PVHY01009061.1, forward strand.
CGTCATAGTGGAATATGTCTTTATACATCACACCAACCAGGATGTATGTAGTTTGTAACATATAAACAGCAGCATATTTCCCAACTAGGAATCATGTTGTCATCTTAAATACGCCTTTCCAAACCCTTCTCCCCAGGGGTGCACCACTCCCATCCTGAGGGAAAGTCATAGTTCTAGATTCTAGAAATTTCATGAAGTTCAGGATACCTGAGTTTTCTATAAGGACATGAAGTATCCTCGGGCCATCTATGGGCTGCGTTTGCTCACTTGAGGACCTGCAGGAAAATATGGTTCTCACATTTCATGAGCATAAAAGTCCCTTGGGCAGTTGGCTTACCATTCTGAATACTGGACCTCAGCCAAATCAGAAGGTCTGAGAAGGAGTGCAGGAGTCCTAGTTGACAACCACCCTGATGCAGGAAGGCCTGGGCCATGCTGAGAAACGCTGCTCTGAAAGACGGGCACCTAGTACCTTGCCGGAGACTTAGCAGCCAGCACCTTCAAGGCACCGTGGAATATAAAGGCAAACAATCTCTCCTACCAGGAGAACATAATCAAGTCTGGAAATTTCGAAAGCCGTGAGAGTGATGACTGACTGCCCATGCTAGAAGTGATTGTTAACAGCTGAGCCCCTGAGGGCTGTAAGAATCCAGAATTGCAAAAACCACTCCACGGGCCCACGTGTTCAAAGAAGTTCCTGGAGGAGAGGGATCAGTTAGGCCCAACCTTCAAAGGTCACTGAGATTGTACCATGGAAAAATGGAAGGATCTGGAACAGACAGTGAAGAGGGTTAGTCCCAGACAGTTGGCAGTAGTGTGTTTGCTTGAGCAATGAAAGGAGGCCCAACTGGTAAAGCAGAGTGAGGCCAAACTCTGAAGGCCCCGTATGTCTGGCCAAGGGACCTGGGACTTGACCCACAGCATGAGCTGTGAGAGAATGAAAAGAATGATAAATCCCACAAGTGAGCACCTACGGAATGGATTGCCACAGAAGTAACGGAGCAATGATACCATGATACAAGGAGAAGCAGAATGGACTGGAACAAGAGGAGGACCAGAGATAAGGGCGCCGTTGGGTCGCCCACATCAACTTTCCCCCCAAACAGATACATTTGCGGTGATGAAACTTCCATTTCCCTTTAAAGAGAAAAGCAATACTAAGATCTGTCCTTTCCTACACTCACGCCAGGAGAAATGTGGGCTTGAAAGGAGCAGTTGGGCAGTGAGGCTAGGACAGCAGTACCAAGTCAGGACGGGAGAAAGGATTTAACCGAACTCCAAGCTTAGAAAAAATGGCCACGATGGGGAGTGAGAAGGCAGTGGAAAACCCCGCCCGCCAAGGCGGGTTTGGAGTTCTCATTCTTCGGGTCTTGCTCATGTTCACTGCAATGAGGAGCATGGCTTCCTACGAGTTGGTCCCCAAGCGGAAACCTTAGGAACACCCTTCACACAGGGTCCCCAAGGCCTACCGAGGACGCTCGCCGAGACACCGCGTCGTGGCGGGAAAGTCAGCAGTTATAGCCGAGCAGCGCTGAGGAAAGATGCTCCCAAAGCAACTGGCCTTCAAGGAGAGGAACAGCATCGTTCAGGAGGCAGCTTCTGCCAAGGCAGCTTCTACCAGGCAAACCCCCCCACACACACACACACACACACACACGCTCTGTCGCTGGAAACAGCGTCTCGTCTCTCGCCATTCCGTGGGTAGGCTGCTGAGGCACCGGGGCTGACTTGGCTTCCCTGAAACGGAGAGGCAAGGACAGCCCCGTCCATGGCTGGCGGTCAGTTCCTCGGCAGCTGAACTGATGTGCTCAGCCTGTGCAGAGCTGCCTGGACATGGGCACCGCTCAGGGGCCAGCAAGAGAACCGGCCTTCATGCGAAGCCTTCACCGAGTTCCCGCCGGTGCCACGCTTGTACCCTCGGCCCAAGAAAGTCACATGGCCTGACCAGATCAGAGGAGGGGGTGTCTGCGGGCACTTGCACAACCCCCCCAAACGCGTCCCTCAAGCAGCGATCATCTTCTGGAAGGCTGAGCAGGGGGCAAGATAGGGTTTTCGCTCCAGTTACCTGAGCATGAAGACGTGAGCTGGGAAATCCCTGAATGCACGTTCTGACCTTACAAGTTTCTCAAGAGAGAGGCGGGAAGGACGGAGGATGATCTTTCTCTTGGCCTATGCAGTTTCGCTCCCAACCTTACATGGATTGTAAGCGACGCAGCACAGGGTGGCTTGTCTGGTGACACAGCCTCAGATCTCCTCCTCGACGCCTGCTGGGGTCAGATCCTGCCTCTGTGCAGGCTCCGGGCCCTGTGTGTTCAGGCTCCCTCGGACAACAGAAGCCCAAGTTTCCGTTCCTCACGGTGGGAAGTGCTTGGACTGCCGGCCCAGCCTCGGAAAGACCCAAGATGCAGACCAGCAAAGCCCCATTCTTAGGACATAATTAATGCGCTGTTAATTTTTTTTTTTTCATCAACAAAGGATGACCAAAATACCGCATGATTTCCTTCAAAAATGCGGCCCTCCCTTTCCTGTCTCGTTTTACTTTTCCTGGATCTGAACTTGGTTTCCATTGGCCTCGCGAAAACAGTTATTTCTGTTCGTTTTCCTCAGCTCGCCTCAGTAGCTTGAACTCGAGGAGCCTAGAAAAGTTGAAGTAAATGATTAGCAGACATTTAAGGGGCTGCTTGTCTCCCTCCGAGGGTCTTCTCTCTACCGCTCCTCTTTGGGGGGGTTGGGGGGCCTGGGGTTCAGTGGCTTCCTCTGTGTCCCAGAGCAAACCTCCCGGTAGTATCAAAAGCCAGCTTGCTAAATACCACCATAGGAATCTTAATGACTAGGGTCAATTGGCCAAGAGCATTACAGTTCTTTCCTTTCCGAACTCAAGCATTTAAAATTACAAATATCCCATCCAATTCGGATTTAATTACCACTGTTCAAACTTGAAGAACTTTCCCTTTTTCAATTACACAAAATTGGAAATGAGAACCGCTGGCTAAGAGCTAGCTGGTCAACGGACTCCTTTTCTAAGAGGGGGAAGGGGGATGGGGAAAGCATCTTCATTGGTATCTCTTCCTGATAAAATTTTGATGTGGATGGGCCATTCCTTCTCCACCCGTGCTTCAGCCACCCAGGTCAGGTTCTCCACGCTTGTCATCCTCCCGGAACAGAGCGAACCCGTGGGCAGCCTTCACGTCTGATGCGGTCAGAGAGACCATAGTTCGTAGAACGAAGCTACGTCTGCATTGGAGATGACGCAAGCTGTACCAAAGGCAGTGGGCAATGTAAGCAAGAGGTGGAAATGGAAGGATAGTCACAGTCAACCCAAATGAACTCGGAGCGGACCCCACCTTCTGCTGGCGAGGAAGGCAGCTGGAGGAACTAGCACTTGAGGGCTTCTGAATGATCCCGCTCATGACTCGTCCTCCCTCCCATGGATGGTCAGACACTAGTCAACACACCTGATCCTGCTTTAGCTGCTGAGAGAGTAGAGAGACCCTTTCGGATGGTCTCCCTGTGGAAGAGATGTCACCTTGCAATAACGGTGGTAACTGTTGTCTAATCATTAATTTCTGTATTCATTGCAGTCTAGCCCGCGTTTCTTTGTTTTTTTTGAGACTAGGTCTCTCTATTTTTGCCCGTGGAACCGCAACCGCAGGCTCTCGTTGCCTGGGGTACCACAGACTCAAGCAATCTCCAGCCTCAGCTTCCGAGGTAGCTGGGATTACAGGCATGTGCCACCACGCCCAGCTATTTTTTTGGAACTAGGTCTCGCTACGGGCCCCAGGTGGGACTCGAACCGCGATCCCTAGCCCCAGCCGCTTCATAGGCTGAAGCTTACAGGCACGAGCCACCGTGCCCGGCCCCCACAGGCAAAAATAGCAAGACCTAGTCTCAAAAAAAGTTAAAATTAAAAATAAAATTTATGTAGAAGAATTTTAGACACTCATAAATAGCTTTTGTTTAGTTAAAAGATATGCCAGTGTGTTTGGCAGTTCTCTCCCAAGTCAGAATCTTACCAATATCAACATCTGATAGAGGAATAGTCACTAATTGTAAATTGCTGGTTCTTCTGTTTTTTCCTTTGTTGTTGTTGTTTTTAATGAGGCTAGGTCTCACTATGTTACCCAGGGTAGTCCCAATCCCACAGACTCAAGCAATCCCCAGCCTCAGCCTCCCAGGTAGCTGGGATTACAGGCACATGCCACCAGCCCAGCTATTTTTGAGACTAGGTCTGCTATGTTGCCCAGGTGGGTCTCAAACCTGCAGACTCAAGCAATTCCTAGCCTCGGCTTCCCTCCATAGGCTGGGATTAAAGACACACGCCACCATGCCCGGCCCTAGCCCACTCTTTTTAACAATCATCGTAGAAAAGGAAGAAGACCTAGTACCCCAAGTCACTTCTCTAAATGGAAACTACTCAGCACCTGATCCAGCTGTTCTTCCTCTGACCCCAATCTCTGCCTTACCAAGGAAGTCTGCGCATGTACGCAGGAGTATGTCATCTAGGGGGGATATGCTTCAGATGGAATTTGCCATTAGTGCTGCGATACCATCTGAAGGGGCTGTGTCTTGTCACCGTTGGCAGTTCTGCTTACATGGAGGGCTGTGGGGTTGAGGTGAGGACTTCCATTTCCACCAAACTTCCTCTTTTCTGGGAAACAAGCCTTCCATGTCCTGGGAAGGCTCCCACTTTCATGTGGTAACAACATCTCCTTTCTGGAGCACTGAAGTCTAAAGCCCGAGGGATCATTTACCCTTAAAGGTGTGCTGTTCGGGCTGTGGAATGAGTTTTTAAAGGTTTATGTGCCAACTGAAAAACATCCTTCTTCATCTTGATGCTGAAATTCTGCTCATGCTTTTTTATTTCCACAGTCTTACTTTTTATTTTGTTACCGGCCTCCGCTGCACATATCTCCCCCTGGTCCTCAACCATCTTCAGTAGGACGAGGTTATCTGGATGTTGAGCATTTCATATCCGCCTGACACTTTTCTCCCAGAACATATTTCTGTTACCCAAGATCTTAAAATGAAGAGTCCCTAAAATGTAGGTCACTTTTTCTGTCCTCCACCTACGGCAGAGTTGCTGCAAATGGCCATGGTGATTATATAAGAGTGACATGCAGGACTGAGAAAAGAACCACCCACCTGCAAGGCATTCATTTCTTTCCATTGATGTGCGCCCGGGGGTGGGTGGCGGGGTTGGGGGTGGGTTAGGGATTGAATGGCCAAAAAAAAAAAAAATAAAGGATAATAAAATCACCAGGACAGACTCTCTTGTGATTTCACAGACAGGCAGGGACTGTCCAGAAACCGTGTGTACCCACTCCATGGTGCAGGAGAAAGAAGAGGAAGTGGTAAAAAAACGGAACAGGAAACAGATGGGCGATGTGATCTCTGAAAACTCCAAAAATTCTGAAAAACCTCAGACCAGCCTGTTTGTTTGAAGATTAGGTCAAAAGTGAGATCTGTGCATGGACCCAGAGGAGGCCGGCTGACATGGCGCAGCAGGGATGCTTGTGATACGGGTCCCAAGTTCAGCAGCCTGAAGTCCATCAGCACCAAGAGAAAGCGAGGAAACAAGACACTTAGCGTATCTGGGCCTAGCATTGGGGAGAAGCTAGCCCTCCTGTAATGACAACTTTCTCTCCAGCTCTACCTAGACAGCTGAAATCTCTGCAGTCATGTGGTTTGGACTAAGAATACTTCTTCCTCTATTAAGAAAGATGTGTTTTCCTCTTGCCACCAGAAGCAAAGGAGTCAGTCTTCTGCATCTGCTACCTCTAGGCTCCCGCAAGGGAGAAGAGAGAGCAGAGTCTTGGAATAAAGAACTGGGGGTCCCTCTCAGTCACTCCAATGCAGGGACATCAAAGAATCTCAATGACCGCTGGGCACGGTGGCGCGTGCCTGTAAGTGACAGCCTAGGAAGCTGCGGTGGGGACCAGGGATCATAGTACGAGTCCCGCCTGGGGCAACACAGTGAGACCTAGTCCCAAAAAAATAGCTGAGCGTGGTAGCACGCACCTGCAATTCCAGTTACATGGGAAGTTGAGGCTGGGGATTGTTTGAGTCTGTGGTACCCCAGGCACGTGAGCCTGCGGTTCCATGGGCAAAAATAGCGAAACCTAGTCTCAAAAAAAAAAAAAGAATCTCAATGACTTCATTGACAGTTCTTCCCCAGGTGCGATTATTTGCATAAAGATGAGTCCTATGCCCGAGTTCACAGCTCTGGGAGAAACTGGCGGCGGGGATTAGTTCCCCACTTTAAAAGGAGCACCCATTCAGGCTTGAATTTTCCTTCTCTTGCCTGGTTTGGCCAGGGGAGGAGGAAGGGCCTCGTGATTGTGCCCTGCACACCAGAAGGTTGAACCTGCATCCCTCAGAGATGCTCAAATCTGACGCCTCATCTGGTGACCTGACCTGTCAGATCCCAGTCATCCCAAAATCCCAGGCACCCTTCCCCCTTCCAGGCAGCTGCTTTTCCTGGTGGTCTTGCCTGGTCTGTGGTCAGGAAGGGGCCTTTGAATAGTCTCCAGAGCTACGGTGACTCCAGGCAGAGGTCTGTGATTTCTCCTCTCTGCTCGTCCTCCTCCTCTTCTCCCTCCACCCAGCGCCCTGCATCTCATCACACTGCCCAGACAGTTGTTGTTTTAGCAGGTGACTTTTTTCTTTCTCCATTTTCCTGTAACATCCTAAACCTCAAGATGCAGTTAACAATAATCCTGATTTACTTAGGATTTATCTACAGTATTAATTCCAATCATGGGAAAAAATCCAGTGCCGCGGGTTCCAGTGTGTATACAAAGTTTGGGTGTTTGTAAAAGGAGCCAGCAATTCCTGAGCAACAGATTCTCTTTAGATAACTTTTAAATACAAACAATTTTTTCTAGTATGAAAGTATTCCTTGAGATGAGTCCCCCGTCTAACAATTTCATTTATTACTATCCCCCTACCCTCACCCCTCAAGTCCATGTCCTTTGAAGCTGCTTCCTGCATTAATCTGGTCTTAGTGTGGATTTAAACATTTACGATGGAAAATAATTTGGGTTAAAAAATAATCTCCCTTGATAAAGCTAGGACCCATGCCCACACCCCCCACCTCCACCCCCACCCACACACAACTGTCACCATCTTTAACAGCCCAGAATGGAATAAGATTCTTGAAAATGCATATTGAAGAAAAGGAAAAGTAAGACTAACAGGGCGTGTGTTGTATTTTATTTTTGTCAGCTGTTGTGACTGACTCAAGTTGAGTGATAGCCAGGGTCTTGACTTGTTGTTTGAATGAATTCATCATCACTTGGAACATATGAACAGTTACTGGGTACCCAGGATGTGCTAAAAATAACTTTCACTGGAGTAAGAGAAGGCCATCTCTTGGAGATAGCAGCATGCCTCCATCACTCATAGAGGTTTCTCAGTAACTAACAAGTTCCACACTCTTTCCCACCATCTTTTCCATTGTTGTACTCTTCAGCCTATTACCTGGTATAACACTGAAAATAGAAAGTTCACATTTCATCGGGTAGGCATGACATAAGGAGGACATGGAGATTAGAGTATTTTCTTGGGAATTTAAGAAAATTGAGCTTAGACTTCCAGGTCAGTTTTATCAGACCTCAACAACTAAAATCAGGCCATAAAGTGTTGTGATGTCTTGGGGACTTTGAAAATGAAACCTGGCTGAATCCGAGCTTTAGGAAATGATGTGACATAGTTCTGTTCTCACACTCATGGCAGACATCACTAATCAATCACAGCACCCTTTCCCACTGAGCCAGCAGGCAGCCTCTGTATCCTCCTCAACACAATGTCATGGGAGCCACTTGCAGTAGATCTAATTTGAAATACATAGTAAAAGTTATTTGCCATTCCCACTGGACCTATATTACTTCAGAAGACGCTTGACTGCTCTCCTGGCCCATCTTGTGCTCTAGGTTCTTGCTCTTGTTCTTGTTAATGATGCCTTGATACTGGGAACAATCCCAGAAAGACCAGAAAGACCAATACAAGAGCATGGTTCCTTTGACTGCTGTGGCTTCCGCAGTCCCTGATACTAACCAGGAAAATTGAAAACTTTTGCTCAGAAAGAGGCACCCCATTTCTATTCCTGAGCCCCCAGAAAGCCTTCCCTTTACAGAAAATCCCATTCTCTTGGACTAGTATGTGGAGTATCTGGATCATTTTCTAACCACTTTGCTCTAGAACCAGTGGTCAGAATCAGAGCATATCTCACAGTTCTTCAGAACTTTCCTCATCACACTGCTGACCTGCTTACCACGTTCACGCTAAAGGCCCCTAAGTATATCAGCCACTTGCCATATTTTATATGCAATTTTTTTCCCCTCCAGAAAGTCACATTTTAAAAATAGCATCAGTTCATAGTATTATGTAGGTTTTAGGCATACCAACATATATGCCAATCTATGTGTGCTACATTCTGCTTTTCACCAAAAGGCTAGTTTCCATTCATCACCATACGGTTGACCCATTTTATCCCATTGACCTACTTCCTTTCCCTCCCCTTCCCTTCAGGTAGCCACTGTTTTGTTCTTGTAGTCTGAGAGTTTGCTTATTTTTGGTTTTGTTTTGTTCGATTTGCTTTGTTACTTTATCTTCCACATAGGAGGGGAAACAAGCAGTGTCTGGTTTTCTCCATCTGACTTATTTCACTTAGCAGGATACCCTCTAGTATGCCATCCATGTTGTCACAAATGGCAGTATTTCATCTCTCTTCCACTGAGTAATATCCCATTGTGTAATATCTACCACACCTTCTTGATATACTCACACCTTAATGGGTACTTAGGTTGTTACTAACTCCTGGCCACTGTGAATTAGGCGCTAATGAACACAGGGTTGTGGGTATCTCTTCAAATTAGTGTCTCCATCTTCCAGAAAGACTCTTACTCACCACACACCCAATTTTGCCCCCAAGATGTTTGCCTCAATCAATTCTTGCCTCTACCGTTGTCTTTCTCACCATTTGTTTGGTCTGCATCGTGCCTTCTTATTTTAATAACATGTATCTCTTCCCAAAGTTATATAAATTCATTGTAGAAATTTTAGAAAATACAGATATACAAAACACTAGGAAATGAAAATGACATATTTCCATTAGGCTACTGTACTATGAATTTATGTGTTTCTAACTTTTTATGAGATATTTGTTTTTTATTGTATATATGCTTCATGTATATAAATTATACCTCAGTAAATTGATCCTATAGCTATATGTTATGCTAGAAAAGAGTATATCTAGTATGCATCTGAACTTTATATGCATTTTCAATGAAAATAGAGGTTTCATATTTTATGTACTCTATCAAAGTCAGTAAATTTTGTTGTCTGTAGGTTTTCATATTCTAAAACCTGTAGTTGAACCACCTTAAGTTCTGTACATTTCCAGTATTACAAAGATACTTCATTGAGCTTTTCAAACATCTTAACAGCTTTATTGAGATATGATTTACATGCATGTAGCTCTTCCATCTAACGTGTACATTGCGGTGGTTTTTAGTGTATTCACAGTTGTTGCACATTCATCACCACATTCAATCTTAAAACAATTTCACCACCTCAAGATGGAACCCCATGCCCACTGGTGTTCCCATCCCCTTTCCCAGCATACCTCCTCAGATAGGCCGAGGATACTACAGGCCTGTTTCCTCTCTCAATGAATTTGCATGTGATAGCCACTCCACACAGATGGAATCATTCCATTTGTGGTCCCCTGTGACTGACTTCTTTCACTTAGCATGCTTGCAAGAGTCATCCCTATGTTGTAGCATTCCTTCACTCCTTTTTATCACCAAATAATGTTCCATTCTCCTTGCCCATTCCCTTCTGAGACTTTCTCCATTGTACCTGTTTCTGAATTGAGAGACCCTGATATCTGCCATTTGTACTCCCTTTAATTGTGTCAGTGATGCCTTTTCATGGGACTCTAGTCAATTTACAGAGAAGTCCAGTCCAGTTCAATTCAGTTCAGCAGATATTGATGGCAGAGATGTCCAAGATTCTTGCCTTGGAAAGTTATGATGACACAGATGGATAGACACTGCCTCCATCATCCAGGAATCTACAGCTAAATAGCCTCAAATCTTGAGAGCAAATCAAATGTTGGGGGGGTCACTGTGAGGCCATTAACTTTTCACTAGTCTTTTGATTTCCATTATTTGGATGTTACTGTGCCAGTTTTTTTTTTAAGTTTATTGTATATGTTTTTATTCTTAAAAACACTATTCCCTAAACTTCCTCAAAATAGGAACTCTGGCTTCTATTTCCTTTCTAGTACAATACCACTAAGTAATTACAGCAGTTTCCATTTCCTGTGCATTTATTTTATTGGATCTACGCACAATCCTCTGACGTACTTACTATTTTTCATCATTGATGGGCAAACTGAGGCTCAGGTGATTAAACAACTTCTAGAGACCACCCATCTGGACCATACCGTGTCAGCCCCTCTGCCTGCAGGATGCTGTAAGCAGCTTGCAGGTGCCATTGTCTACCTGCCACACTGGCTGGCAGCTCTATTTCTTAGTCTGGGTGACCTGAACTAGTATTGGGGAGTGAAGGCTAAAGGCAGAGGGCCTCCAGCCTTTATCCAGTGGCATTTGTGGTTGTTTCCATTCCATTATTTTCTTGACAGTGATGGAAAACATAACTCCCAGGAGAATTCCTCTGCCTGGCACAAGAAATCATTGAATGTCGTCTTTGGAATGCACCACTTTGGAATTAAACTTGAGAAAATCCCCTTAGGGAATAGCAAATGAGGGACCTCTCAGTCCCCCAAAGTGCCATCTGATAGAACAGCGTGACAAATGGCAGGATGGGAGGGCTCGGACCTCCCAGTCGGGGTCCCCAGGACTGTCCGAATCCTTTCCGAAGGCTCCCCCGCTGGTAGGATGCTGTCATCTTCAGCCATCAGGCAGGTTACATCTGTGAATCTACATATCACAATGCAGACACTCAATAAATATTAAATAATAATTATTGTCTCTCTCACATTCACTGACAGGATAAAACCTCAGTAAAGAGCCTTTAAGGTCTAATTACCTCGTAGGCATTGAAACCAAACTGCTAGTTGAAAAATTAATTGTGGAGCCGTCGGAGATGGAACAGTAGGAAGTTGTTTTGAGCAGTGGTGTCATTCTGAAACTCCACTTTCGATGCAGAGCGATAAACACCAACGCAGCGCGCTGAGATGACTGCGCAAGAGGAGACTCAAAGTGCAGCTGGCACTGAACTTCAGAACTTACCTGCTATGTCGACAAACAGAACCTGTGTCAAGGGAGTGACCCGCCGAATCAGTGAACTAGTAAACAGAAGATGACAGTAGGGCTGTTTAAGACCATAGTCATCGCACTGGCAACACAAGACAAATGAAGTTTCAAAATACTAATAACTGCAATTACAGCTGCGCCAGCTGTGAGCCAGGTCTGGGTTCCAGTGCTTTCACTCTATTATCACTTAATCCTCACAGTGAATAGTCAGGCAAATGTCTTTATTTTTTAAATGAAGAAAAAGAGGCACGGTGAAGTTAAGCAACGTGTCCGCTATCACACTGAAGTTAAAATAAAACTTTTAAAAACCCCAGGATTTTCAGGCAGACACGTATTCATGATGCTGCTCTTGCCCCTCTTAAGAGAGCACCGGGTTTCCAGGACCTTAACCAAATAGCCAGAGTTTCGCTAGACTGTCATTTTCAAGCTGCTTCACAGGACTGAAGAAGTTGCTTCAGAAGTTGTACCAACAGTAAACCACTTGTGCCAAATAGGGATGAGTTCAGGTCCCTGGCGAAATATTTGTTGCTTGAACCTGCTTCGCGTACTGGATTTCCACATACCATTTTATTTTTAAACTAAAGAGAGAAAGAGTGTTCCATTGGTATAGGTCAGGGGCCAGTCAACCTTTCCTGTACAGAGCCAGAGAGTAAATATTTTAGGTTCTGTGGGCCACCCTGTCTCTGTTGCAACAAGTCAGCTCTGCTTTGTGGGAAGGCAACAGCCATAGGCAGCGTGTACTTGGTTGAGCATGGCTGTGTCCCAATAAAACTTTGTTTATAAAGGCAGGTGGTGGGCCTGTTAAAACTGCTGCAAACACAGACTCTCAGAGAGATAGGCAAACAGGAAAGTTTTATTAAAAAGACTCAGTGGAGGGCACCTGGGTCACAGAAGGATGGTTGGATCCAAGGCCCCAAGCTTCATTGTTACAGGCAATTTATAGGTTTTGCAAAAGCTCAGAATATATTTCTTTTATTTCTAGCCATATAGTGGTAATTTCTTGGGTGACGCTGTGCAATAATAGCATTAGAATACAACTTGTGACACTCTGGACATGTATCAAAATTAATACATTTTGGGACTAGGCCTTTTCACCATGGACAAGTTTCTTTACAGGCCACAACTTGCTAACCTCTGCTTGAGATAGTCCCTTTGTCCAAGTTGAGTTTGCCTAAACTTTCTTAAGAGAGTTTATCTGACTTGCTGACAAAGAGAAGGAAGCTCATCCAAGACCCCATTGATATTAATGCCTATCACCAGAAGACCCAGTTGAAGGGAAAGGAACGGCTGGTGTCTTGAGTGTGAATGTTGAACAAGGGACTATACTAATGATTTCTACCTTTGAATTCATCCTCCTTGTAGCTGTAAAAGGTGAGTGGCAGAATCCCTTTGACCAAAGAGCGAAACTGAGGCATAAGGGGATAAAAATAGTAAAGCTGACTATAGGCCAAAATCTCAACATATTGATATGTCTTCAAGTCTCATCTCTATCCAGTCATCTAATAGGGGAAAGGTCATTGAAATGGCATCCTTCATCAGTTCTTCTCTAGGAAAAAAATCATTCAAGCTCACTTCGTGGCCCCACTTTGCTAACCAAACCCTGTCCCCCACCCAAGCCATGCTTCACCATCTCTGTTAGAGTCCTTAAAGGCTAGTGCTACCTTTTCTGTAGCAGCTTTTTGCAGACATGATGCAAGAGCAGAATAACCTTGGCATCTCAGCCAAGGTTATTCAAGGTTGTTCTCCGATGTCGGCTTTTTAGTCATTTATTGGCTCTCTCTACAGGCTGAGTGGGGAGTGTGTATTAGCTGGTGATCATCTCTTATAAAGATGACTTTTATCTCTAAACTTTGTTATCTCCCACCTGTTGCGTTCTCCAGAGTTTACACTATGCCAGGAGATCTTGGACTTCTCAACCTTCCATCGCTTCCTTCTCTTCAGATATTGAAAGGCCTTACTTTCTTGACTGTACCTCACCAGTTGATAAAGAAATCTAATTTCTCCCTTCTGTGTGGGGTAGGTTGGGAGTCAGAGACTTGAGATCTTGATGCTTGGTGTACTCGGTCTCTTCTACAGCCCACCTTCACCATCTGTTTTCACATTCGCCAAAATGCCTTGGCATTGGACGCGCCTCTTACAGCTATTTTTCATTGATCCTCCCTTGGTTTCCCTTCACGAACTGTTCAATCCCAGTTAACTGGCTCTAGGCCGTGGCGCCATCCCAGGAGTCCGTGATAACCTCACCTCTAAGGGCATTCGCGTTCAGACAGATTCACGTCTGACGCCACCTCGACCCTCATCCACAACCGAATGGCTGCCCAGCTGCAGATGACACGGAAGAGAAACCCATCACGTGTGGAAAACTCAGTCATCAATAAGCGGCTCCGCAGGCTTTTCAGTTGGGGACCAACCACGGAACTGGTACTCCATCAACAATCAAACAGTCGTTAACCATGATCCGCCGCTTCCATCACCCCTGAGACTGGCAGGTTTCCAATAAAGCCAATCGCCCCCCTCCCCCAGGGTAAGGTCATCAGCAGGAGGTAGGCATTGTCGCTTAGCCCAGCAATTTGACAACAGTGTTAGCTTACACTCTATTAGCCAGCAGCTACACCCCGACCCCTGACCCTGGCATTGACCTCAGATGGCCCTCTCAGAGGTAGGCTCTGATGGCAGGAGGTGGCCTGCCCTGTTGGGTAATGTGAGAGAAGGCCCGTCAGGACCCAGCCAGCCTCTCCAGTCACTCCTGCTCCCAACAGGAGGTTTAAGGCTTGAAATACGGAAATCAGCCAGCGCTGAACCCAGGGTGGCAAAGGTGAAAGTTCAGCAGCATATCCATCAGCGGCCTGTCACCCGGGGACGATGGAAGAACGACGGTGGCTTTCAGCACTGGGAGCGTGGTTGTCTCCAGACGGTTCTGCTCCTTAATGGAAAAGACATAGCAAAATATGGCTTACAAAATGCCAAATAATGGACTGAGATGTGCATTCTACCCAGTGTGAGATGGTCGTGTACTTCACTGTAGGGGAATTAGATTGAAGTGTTATGCCAGGGTAGTTAGGCTGAAATATGGATGATCCTAGGAATGTGAGCTCAAGATGTGCTTTATAACACAGTTGTTAAATTAAGATGCGCTCTTCAGCACAGGCATTAGCTGGAGATGTGCATTATAGCAAAATTGTTCGGGGAAGATGGAGTTTCCACTTTGGGTGGGGGTGGAAGGGACGAGAACACCTCGGATGGAAGATTAGCCAAAGATACAGGGCATCTTTCGCGCCACGTGGATTTCAGGGGGTTGTTGAGAATGCGAGATGTGCGTGCGTGTGTGTGTGTGTGTGTGTGTGTGTGTGTGTGTGTTCCTTTCCTTCTCCTTTCTCCCCAGCCAAACAACCTGCCACTTTCCCCACTTTTCCTGGTAGGGCCTTAAAGGCCTCCCCCATCAATAAAAACATTAGCTCACTAAACAGCCTGATGGCTTCTCCTTGCCCGGCTTAACCCTTCGGGAGCTGGGGTTTCCTTTGGATTTGTAAAGATATTGATCCCAGATAATGTTTGCCTTTCTAAGTCTCTCTTCCCTGGACTTGATGGATAGGTTCAGGGCTGCATCTCAGCAGCCCACTCGCCGCAGCTGCCTGGGGAAAGGGAAGGGAAGGCTAGGTGTGTCCCGGCAGCGAGCACCCTGGCCAGGCCAGCCCTGGCTGGGCGGTCACAAGAAACGCCATGGCCATAGTCCTCTCCAATCAGCAGCAGGTTGCTCCTGTGATTTGCCTCCTTCTTGGCCTAATCCCTCGACCAATATTTCTCCAGTTCACCTGAGAGTCTCGTATAATTTCTAACTAATAGCTGATGCCATCTTGAGGCTGGCTGCTCTATGTTACAACTTTTCCACTCCTCCTCTTCCAGCTCAAGAAGAGGTTTTGCGACAGCTGGGTCGTTCACTTGTGTGACCACCCTAGGTGGGGGTGACTTTTTTTTTTTTTTGAGACGAGGTCTCACTATTTTTGCCCGTGGAACCGCAGGCTTCCGTTGCCCGGGGTACCACAGACTCAAGCAGTCCCCAGCCTCAGCTTCCCAGGTAGCTGGGATTACAGGTGCACGCCACCACGCCCAGCTATTTTTTTGGAACTAGGTCTCACTACGTGCCCCTGGCGGGACTCGAACCGTGATCCCTGGCCCCAGCCATCGCTTCCTAGGCTGCCGCCTACAGGCATGCGCCACTATGCCCAGCCTAGTGGGGGGTGACTTTAATACACCCTCACCTGAGATAGAAATCATACTCCAGGAAAAAGGGTCTTCTCCCTCTGCAGCCACCTGGCCGACAAAGGCTCACCAACCATCACCCCACCGACATGCTCTGTCCTGTCTTCTCTTCCTCAGCTCGGACGATCTCAGTTACAGGCAGCAGGAGTCGAGCCCAGCGCCAGTGAATGGAGTCCAGCCTTGCCGGAATCGGAGAGGTGAGTTCCCGCTTTCTTGTTTCCCGGTGAAAGAGAATGCCGTGCCAGGTGAGTCCGTGCGGTCAAAAGACTAACCCCCCAGACAAGGGCGCCACACAAAACCCAGCAGTTCAAAGGAAATTGCAGTGTTACCAGACACCCCGGCTTTGTGCCCGGGGGTTCCAGGAAAAAGGCGAGCAGGCCTTGTTCTGTGAGCGCTTTGTCGGCCCTCGGCTGGCCCGAGAAAAGCCGCTTTGCTGCACAACCACCGGTGGCACTTGCCGTCCCCGGCCGAACTGTCAATGGGAGAAACAAAGCATGTGACAGAACTGTGCTGGCAGGTAAAAAAGCAGCTCCATGCCGGGCACAGTGGCTCGTGCCTGTAAGCTTCAGCCTATGAAGCGGCCGGGGCTAGGGATCACGGTTCGAGTCCCACCTGGGGCAACACAGCGAGACCTGGTCCCAAAAAAATAGCTGGGCGTGGTGGCGCGCACCTGTAATCCCAGCTGCCTGGGAAGCTGAGGCTGGGGATTGCTTGAGTCCGTGCCTGCTGTTCCACAGGCAAAAATAGTGAGACCTAGTCTCAAAAAAAAAAAAAAGGAAAGGAAAAAAAGCAGCTCTACTGCGCCCTCCTCTCCACCCCACCAGCCACCGTGGCTTAGGCGGCCGGGTCCTCTTGTGGGCATTCCTGGTCTGTCCCAGCAGTGGCTAGGTCAGCCCTCGAGAGGCTGACCTCTCGTCAGCCTCGTCTTATGGTGTGTTCTTTTCTGCCCGTAGTGTCCATTCCGGCCTCATTTTCTGACATCACATTCTCCTTAAAAATAGGCTCCGAAGAGTTATTTCCATCCCGTCAGGGGATCTGTTCGGCCAGACTCCCACGAGATGCAGGAATGAGTTTAAAAACCAAGGCTGGAGGATATAGAAAAGCAGAGGTTGGCTTCTTCCCAGACTTCAGTTTTAAACAGGTCTCCTCTTGGGTCAAGTGAGATGTTTGGGGCCCCTCCCTCAGAGAGGGCTGACAAGATGGTTCTCTTGAAACACAGCCCGAAAGCCTGCCCTGAAGAGGAAACCAAACAGTAGCACAGCAGAGTCGCCCGGGCCTGGTGGCGAGATGCAGGCGGGCATCCATCCCATGCTCCACCTTCGCTACATGGCTTTACAAGTTTGGGGAAGTCCCGGGACTTTTCTGAACCTCAGTTTCCCCATAAGATGAGTCTGTCGGCAGCAGCATCAGCTTTCAGGGAGAGGGTGAGGGTGAGATAAGCTGTGCACGTAGGATATTCAGTCTTGGAGGTGCTGCAGGGAAATCCTCGTGTTGTCCTGATTCTCTCATCTCATATCCCTCCCCATGGTCAGCTGGAGCAGGGTGCCGGCTTGCTGTGGGCTCCTGAGACACTCGCTTGTCACAAGGTACACAGAGCCTCCTGTGCTCATTCCCACGCCTGCTTCTCTCAACACACCGGATCTCGTCACCTCGCTCCTTTCCAAGCTACTATTTTTGAGGGTTTTTCCCTGTACTGGAAGACGGGTCACCCTGCCCTTGAAGGGAGAGGCAGATTCCAGGGGCCTCACTGCTGGAATATAATCCCCCCTCCGTACTGACTGGTAACTAGCCACGATTGTATTTCAAAGGTAATAGTTCACCTCCACCGTGGCTATTGGCGTGCAGTCACCAGTAGGGCCTAATGTGATTCGACAGGCCTGATTTCTCCAGATATATTAAAACAACATGCCCGGTGCTGATGGCTCCAAGGTCCCGACATTTAACAAGGACTTATGACGTAAGACAACCTGCCCAGGAGAGCAGGCAGGGCAGAGGGCCAGAGGGACAAGGTCATCGGCTAATGAAGTGGTCAGCATTGAGTTTCTGTCACTCAGATGCTTAAGAGGAAACTGAGAGGGAAGGCAAAGAAGATGGGAACATTTAGGAAACAAAGAGAAGGCTCACAGTTGTACCAAGGTTTCCAAAGGTGACCTGATGTCCTCAAAGTGTGAGTGGGTGAGGGAGGTGGTGGGGAGAGGGGTGACGAAATATGGTCTCTCTGAGCCTTCCGAGTGCACTCATTCCATTTAAATGCTGAACACAGATGGGTTGAAGGAGCACTTGGAAAACATTGGCTCTGTACCAACCCCAAGTCACACTGAAAATGAACGGGCACCATACCAGCCTCCTCTTTGACTCATATCAGCTCTGGATACACTGTGAGCAAATGTGGTTAAGAGCCCAAAGGTGGAAGTGGATTCCAGACTGATGTTCTTTCATGCTCTGGCTATGCAATCCCAGAAAATGAATTATCTAGAAAGTGGCTAGTGAACAGTACCTGCCTTCCAGAGAGGTCAGTAGATTTAAGTGAGAAAATTCATGGAAAAAGCTAAGTGTAATACATAGCAAAGGAATCATTACCAGGACAGTTGTTATTCTTATTCCACAAGTTCTGATCTTAGAGGGAGTGTCAGGCATTTTGAGAAGCAGATACAAAGTCCTGCATTGTAAAGTAAGAACATGGTCCACCACCACCCCCCAAACCCCCCAGCTTCTCGTGAGTAGAGACCTTCAAACTTAGGACTATGTTCTTCCTGACTAACATTTAAGAAAATGACTGACTCCCCAGTTCTGTGCTGGGTAATTATATCTTGGTTTATGTTTGTGGTGACATGTTGTACATGTTGTCCAAAAGAATATACTACCTCAGCCGGGTGCAGTGGCGCATGCCTGTAATCCCAACTACCTTGGAGGCTGAGGCTAGGAATCACTTGAGTTCACAGGTTCAGGACTTCCCCAGGCAACATAGTGAGACCTAGTTTCAAAATAATAGCAGGGTGTGGTGGTGCTCGCCTGTAATCCCATCTACCTGAGAGGCTGAGGCTAGGGATCACTTGAGTCCCCGGGTTTGGGAACTACCCCAGACAGCATAACAAGATCTAGTCTCTAAAAGAAAAGAAAAAATGACAATATACCATGTCAGTGAATTATAGCTCCTAGGTTCTTGTTCAGGGAATATAATGCTTTCCAGTGTTGGGTGTGCCATTACTTACTTATTAACCAATCCCCACCTGATGGGCAGTAACGTTGCTATAAACAGTACTCGACCGGACATCTTTGCGCTTGATGAACCTGTGCAGTTTTCTCCTTAGGCTAAACTCCTACGAGTTGGAATTGCTGGGGAAAGCTGACCCTATCAACCGTAAGTTAAGAGAGATTCCCACAGAGTGGTGAAGGAGTAAAAAGGCAGTGGCTAGCCAGGAGTCTATTCATGCCAGGGGCCTGTGGCGATCATGGAACCCTTATCCATTTCTCTACAGGGAAATGATAAGGAGAGAAAGTGGATTTTTTATATCCCTGAGATTAACTACCATGCCATGCGGTTCCAGAACAAGATGTCCACTTTCCTTGACTTCCCACCTCCTCTCGCCCTGGCCTCTCGGTCAGCTGTACACTGGACAGTCCATTCGGCAGTGCTCTCCACCCCCACACACTTCCCCTCTCACCCCCCTGGCCAGCAGACTCCATTTTCTCATGGCTGTTTTCTTCCTGCTTGCTTTTCTCCATATGGTGCCCAAAGGGTGATTAACTTCGGGTAAAAGTCGGCATTGACTAACCAAGCAGTGAGTTGAGTTGGGTGATTACATTGTAATGTTTTGATTTGCTTTTGGAGACCAATTCTCATAAGCTTTCCTGAGAAAATCTTCTATTAGATGTACTCATTTAATTTAAGAACAGTTGGAAGAAGATGAGGAGCTAAGATGACAGATGGAAGAATGCAGCTGTATGTTTTAAGGGACACAGAAACCCACCGAGGAGTTGGCATTCATTGAAACACAATGTCAGCGTCTACCACTGGCCGCTATGGACTTGAGACGTTTTCAATAAATCATTGAAGTTCAGGGAGTGTCCCCAATCACACAAGGTCATTTGTCTTATCTGTAAAATCATAATGTCAACCTAAGAACTCAATAACCCCTTAACACACCCCAGTTCCAGCGGACAAAAATGTGAGTAGCCATAGAGAAATGAAGGGGGAAAAAAAAAAAGCAGAACAATGACAACAATTCTCCCATAAGAGAAGACTTTTCTTTGATCACCTAAAAGCTGACTTTTAATTTTGTCTTACGCTAATTTTCTCCTGACAGATTTTCTGGACTTCCTAATTTGGCGTTTGGATAATTTGACCCCTGTCATTGCTTTAGGGCCACAGCTATTATTTTAATTATAATTTAAAGCTACCTAATCTACCCAAAGGTCACCAGGCACCTTAAAGAAATAAATAAAAACAACCTGCCGTTTTTAAAAGCAGAATGTTTATTTGAAAGTCCCCTGAGCCACTCAACTAAGACATCATAAAACCTTCAAATAAACCAAAACGGAAACAAAATAAAATGTCCAGACTTAATCGCCTTAGAAGGCAGGCAGGAGAAGCTTGCTGCTCCGTAAACACTGGCATGCGAATGCCCAAAATGACTTCATGACCAAGTCCCGGAACCCCAGTGTGTGTCTTAACAACCACGCTTCATGTTGCAATCTGCATCGTCCTTAACCTAGGTTTATAATCCCGGAGTCTTGTGTAACGTTTCAGTCAATGAGAGGTCAGTCTAACAAAGCACTTGGTCCAGCGAACGAAAAGGACATGTCAGAAGCTTGGACGTAGGCTGTGCACTACTTTCTCCAGTGGAGGTGTCAATAAAGCAGATGCAGGCCTCGTTAGCTCCGGTAGTTTAAATGTAGAATTGCTGAAATATCAAAATCTAGCGATTTTATATTTGGAAGGCTAAGGAAATTTCAAAACAGTACCATAATGTTCCTACATGTGAGTTTCCATAACAGAAAACAGTAAAATCATTTTCAAACCATTTACTGCTAGTATTCTCCATGTAATCAGAACTGTTATGGTTTGTTAAGCAACAGAATTATCTAGTGGGCAGGAGGTTTATGCTGCTCCAAGGCCTTCTAACTACACAAGTATGCAAATCAGTAAGTGCTACAGAATCCAATGCACAGGCAGTCAGGTTTTCAAGAGAAACCACCTATCCTCTCCACCTCTAAAATTATCTTAAATATTTTGGGGTGCTTTTCTTTGGGACCCAAAGGACTGAGATGTCAGGTTTGGGCCATTCAGTGTTCTGAGAACCACGCAGAAAGAGTTGTCATGGGAGTGGTATGAAGACTCCCAAAGACCGCCTTCCTTAATATAGAAGAAATAAGAAAAAAGAAGATGAAAGAAATTGATACCCAGAGGGACAAACTTCAGTGGTGCATGGACTTAGCAGAGGATATGAATAAGTGAAATGACCCTAGGGTAAGGCAATAGGGGAGAGTGGGGAGTGTGGCAAGAGTGCCCAGTCCCCAGAAAAGCAGAAAAGCTGCTGATCAATCCAGATGATGATTCTTAGGCAAAGTATAATGAAAGCTTTCAATTTTGCAAGAGAAGCTAGAATTATTTCTTTTTTTACTTGAAATATCTCAAATGTTGTGTATTGGCTATTGGTTTGATTTGAACACCAACACAATCCAGGAACCAAATAAAAGATTCCCCATGCCACCTTCAGTTCATGGGCCACAAGTTTATAAATTATATAAAACAAAATACGCAGTTTAATAGTATGTAGTTAGGAGTTAAAAATTGCAACCAGTTCTGAAACAAAGAATGGATAGTTTAATATATTAAACAGCTCTTTTCCAAGTAATAAAGAGTCTTACAAATCTTGGTAGTGACTCTATCTAAAAAGGAAAATACATATTTTTCTCTCCTATTTCACCTAATACTATCAAGCCTAAAATAACTTTTAATCTGTTTCTTTTTTTTTCTTATTCTCTTTGTGTTAAAATTGAGTGCACTCTATATGTACTGAGGTAGGCACACGTTTATGCTCTCTCAGTCTTCTGAGATGGGGATAAATGGACACGTAGAAAGTGTTTGTAAAATGTGAAATGCTATTTGGAGACTGTTTGCAAGATACTTGGATAAAACATAAACTATTTATTGGTTATTTAAGTACCTTATCCTTACAGCATTCTTATCATTTCACATTAAAAAATATTGCTATCTGGAGGGTGTATCAGTCAGTTTTTACTAAGTGATGCTGCAATAACATAGATATCTGGTGTCTCTTACAAGTGGTTGGCAGCCAAAACAGTTGTTTTGAGTACATATATGTTGATGGCTTTTCTCCACCATTTCATCTTTATTCTGTATCCTGGGCTGCATCTTTATTCTGTATCCTGGGCTAAAGAAGCAGTTTTTCCCTGGCTCCAAAGCAATCATGTGCTAAAAGGGAGATAAGCAACCACATGCTTGTTTTTGAAGTTTCTTCTCAAAAGTGACATATATCACTTCCTCTTCCTTCTTCTTAATAGTCAAAATTCTTAATTCCTAATGGTCCAAATTCCCTGGACAAACCCAATGCTTGTGAGACAGGAGAAGTCCTGCCCTCTCACAGGGAAGGGCACCATTTAAAAATGATAAGACAGTCCCCCACAAGGGTACTACCTTAGGGGCTTTGCATGGAGAAGGTAATAAGGAAGCACCTCAACAGCTACTGTTGGAGAAAAAAAGCTCAGACTCCATACTGCCCTTGATCCGAATTTCTGAGGTAATTTGAGTCCAGGGGGATTCAAAGCAAGGTGTGTGGTGTCACTTCCTGGGTTCAAATCCTGACACCCAGGTTTTTAGCAGCAAGACCTTGGATATGTTCCTCCACTTGCTTGTGTCTCAAGTAGTCACAACTACCTCATAAGGCTATTGGGAGGATCCAGCGGATAAGGATCCATACCAAGTGGAAGGGGAGAATATTTAGAATAGTGTTTGGCATGCAATTATTGACTGTGACTACAGTGATAAAGATTAGAAAGCCATCAGCTCAAATGTCAGGCTCATTCCTTTTGACTAGGACCCAAACCCCTCTCTGATAGCCAAATTAGTCCAAGTAGTTGCCGCTATAATTAGGGCCAGGCACGGTGGCATGTGCCTGTAAGTGGCAGCCTAGGAAGCTGCGGCGGGAACTGGGGATTGCAATTTGAGTCCTGCCCAGGGCAATATAGTGAGACCTAGTTCCAAAAAATAGCTGGGCATGGTGGCACGCACCTGTAATCACAGCTGCCTGGGAAACTGAGGCTGGGGATGGTCTGAGTCCGTGGTACCCTGGTAACATGAGCCTGCGGTTCCACGGGCAAAATAGCGAGACCTAGTCTCAAAAAAAAAAAAAAAAAAAAGGAAAAGAAAAGAATCCCATATTAAAATGAATGTGTTTCTATGAAAACTAGAACCTTAAGTCTTTGTCAACTAATATTAGGGATTCCTGGGAGAGCAGATTCCAGCAGGATGGAATACAGGACAGGCTTATGGGGTGATAGGGAAAATGGAAGTTGGGGGACAAGGACCCCCCAAAGTGAACTCCCTATCTGGAGATCTCACCCAGAACTACTTTTGCTTAACCAGAGCTTCACATCCTTGACTATACTTAGTGTCCCTGAGGAGTCCCCAGGGACTCAGGGGTGGAGGCAGTGACGCCAGCATCGCTGCGGTTTGGATGCAAGACACTGAACACCTTACAGCTCTCCAGGGGCTTCCTACAGAAAATGAGGTAGGCCTCCCTGATGCAGCCCCCCTTCTGCTCAGAGTACCATTTGCACCCTTCTTGCTCCCAGCTGTTCTCCAGCATGGAGCTGGGTTCACCGGTTTCTCCAACGTGGTCCAGATGAACTGCCCAGAAGTGGAGCCCTTGGTGACAAAGAAGAGGGAGAGATCGGGCTAAAGTCGAGCCTTTGTCTCTGCCACCCTCTTGATTGATCACTTTAGACAATCATAAAACTTTTAAAGGGTTGAACCTGAACTGAGGCTGTGACTGTGACACAATTAATCAAACTCTTGAAAAATCAGGTTACATTATGTGCTTCAAGCATTGATCCACTTCACTAAAAGTTGGCCTGAGATGCAGCCTAGACACAAGATCTTGGAGCCATAAGAAATGGCCAAGATGGCATCCGTTGCTTCCCGTCCCTATGCACCAGGTCGACCAGCAGCCGACCAGCCCGTAAAACAGAACAAACCCTGACCCATAAGGGAGGAGATCTTCAATCCTCCCCTTACGCCAAGTAGCTGGGAGTAGAATACAGACAAGAGAGGGCTGATTGTGGGGTGTTCCCAAGCCTGCTATTACTGTGCCCAGATAATTACACCTCATCCACCAGGCTCCAGTCCCTCTGCCTGGTCTTGAATGGATCACAAACAGTCCCTGGCACCGTAAACTCTTCCCCAGGGCGACACATTCCTGGGATCCTCTGGAAAGCTAACATTTAATAAGACCACCTCACAGGCATGTGTCGCGTCTGTAACAATTGGGCATCTCTGTACAGGGATTTCTGGGTGTCTCCAGGCTCATGTGAACCTCAGAGCCACTCCAGGAGGCAGGCTGGGAGCCAGGAATCATGAACCGTGTTCCAGGGAAGAGGCAGCTTGAGGGGATGGTGATGTGAGTTGCCACAGTCACAGAATTCGCATCTTGTGGCTTCCAGAAACCTCCGGGAAACAGGACCTCCAGGACCCTGGCTCCTGGAAGAAGGCATTTCAGATGAATTCATGGTTGCATGTCTCCTGCCCTTGACCATCCAACCATCCTCCGAGCGTCTCTTCTACCCTGTCCTTCCATGATGTCAGCCACAATCCCATTAGTATCTCTGGGTGCAGAATATCTGTGTCACCTTCTTGAAACTGTCTGAGTCTTAGCTGGCCCAGAGAAAAGACATGTTCCCTCAAAGCCAAGCTCCTCCATGAGACTTTGGCTGTGTGACCTTGACTGAGTTCCCGTCCGCTTGCGAGTTTCTACTTCTGACCAGATCATTGCTAGGATTCACTTCTTCAGGCTGTTCGGAAGATGGTGGGGGCCATGGGCATAAAGGACATCAGATCACGTCTGGCTTCTGTTAGACCCTGAAGAAGGGGCAGTTATTCAGGAGTTAGATATATATAGCGAGTTATTCATTACGTAGAATAGGTGCAGTAACTAGCATCTTTCAAGTCCTTCTCAGAAGACAATGCTGTGTATTCTCGGTACTTCTCATGATTTCTCACGTCAGCCCTGGAAAGCAGGTACTGTTACTTCCCCACAATACAAATGAAGGAACCAAGATGCAGAGAGGTGCAGCAGATGCCAACTTGGCCATTTCTTACGACTCTAAAATCTTGTGCCTAGGTTATCTAGTCCAGCCAGTACTAGAACATGGGGATGGGCAGGATGATCAACTCCAGAACCAGAGTAGGAAGACCAGAGCAGAATTCTCAATCTTAAGTAAGACTATCTTTGAAGAAAGGAAATAGCTTAAGCAGACGGTGCTGATGAGGGGACGATGACTTTCTGGTGGTGGAACACTAAGCCATCACGGCCAACAGGATGGACAAACATGAAGGCAGAGAGCTTTCTTTCTAGGTGAGGCTAAAATGGGGCCCAGAGTATATATCCTCGGTTGAAAGGAAGACATCCCAAGAAAATGTTAGCCGGGACGTTTTTAAGCGGCCAAAACCTGAGCTCTGGAGAGGCGAGCGGGACGTCTTATTTTCATCTTGTTAAATATTCTCCGGATTTTCAAACCTTGCTTTGCAAATGAGTTTTGTTTTGTGCCAACAGGATTTGTCGGAACAATAAGAGTATTGTTTTATTTTGTTACTCATTTTCTTCCTTATACACATCACGTCAAAAAAAAAAATGAATGTAATGTTTAAAAATTACACCATAAAACCAGCTCCACTCCCCTGTCACGCCACGCCCTCAAGCTGCTTATCATCTCCAGCCTGAGATAAGATCCCGAGGAGGAGGAAGGGATATGAGCGCCCAGCAGGACGGTTATAATTAAGTGCCTGAGAATTCTGAGCTGTCTCTTGAGACCAGAGGAGCACAGCTCTCTTCCCAAACATGGTATTTTCCCTCATGTTTTTTTTCCTCTCCACCAGAAATTTTCCACTTTAATTATGTGGGTTAGGTTAGAGGACTTCACCTTCAGAAAGTTAAATGCGCACACAGCTAATCCCTTCCATAAGACACATTTCTGGGAAAGCCCAAAGATAAATGTTTACAGCCCGTGCTGGGAGAATGGAACCCAGGGAAATTGGAAATGATTTAAGCATGATGTGCCCATGCCCGAAGAAACAATTTCGGGAGAGCGCTGGCCTCGAGATTCTGGAATTCTGGCCTGCATTCTCACAAAGACTGGAATCGCTGGCAAGGCTCGTAGGTTAGATTTCTCCGCACCCCCCCTACCCCCCTTTTTCCTGGTTTTGCCTTCAACATGAGGAGGATGGTAATTAAAACCATACTTAAAATATTAAGTCTACTACCTAAAGGAATGAAGTTTATTAAAGTTGCTAAGCGTTAAGTACAGAAACTCAAAATAGCCTAAGTACACTCCTCTGGGCAGATCCCCAAAATATTGGCCGAGGACGCCTGAGTGTGGAGATGGTGAGTGAGAGAGATAGAGAGCGTGTGTGCGCCCGCCCACGCCTGCCTGCGCACAAATCAATACATTGTAAATCAATAATAGAATGCCTTTCTCAAGTAACTAGCATCTGACTAGCAGCGCAAGGATGACCCCCTAATTAAGGTGCTCAGAAGGTGCCATTACTCAGCAGAAATATGGAATGTTCTCATCAGGGCCCAGAAAAATGGGAACCAATACTAGAAACCACTTAATCCCCCCCCCCCAACTCAGTTTCCTCATCGATCCCAGGAGTCCATGGATAGCCACTTTGGAAGCAAGGGGAGCAGGGAAACACCTGGCATGTCCCCAGGGCAAAGCACAGGGGTACTTCATGCAAGAGCCTTATCCCCAGGACTTGGAGCTGCTTCAGGAGAGAGAGCGCCCTTCCTGAGCCCTGCAGGGCTGTGCAGCCACTGCAGCTGGGTCCAGGGCAAGTTCCCCCCTGTAGAACTTGGCGCTCACCACCCTCCTCCACCAGGCCGCAGGTGAGCGGGAAAGGGCTACTTAGTAAGTGGCTGAAACTCAGTCCCCTGTTCAAACACCAGCTTCCAGGCAAAAGACAGTCACTGTGAGGAGGGCCTGGGGTCCTGAACGCCCCGGTCAGCCTATAGCAGGCTCTCCCGGGGTGCCTTCCACATCGCACAGGCGTGCAGGTCCCTGCAGGCCAGAGGTGAGGCTGGGGCACCTCCCGAGAGGACCCAGCTCCATGAGAAGCTCACCTGCATGCAGAGAGCTACTCCCGCTCCCTAGTCCTGCCTGCTTGTTTGACCCCAGGCCTTCTCTGGCCAGCGCTCCCCAGTGCTTTTGACAGAGTGGGCAGCAAGAGGTGTCTTGAAAGCCAGTGAGCCCCAGTACCCTGTTCCCCTGCTCCCCCCTCCCCTGCTCCAATGTTTGTCTTCTAGTCTCCTTGAAGACTCTCTGGTGCATGGTAGCTGCTGCTCCATCATCATTTCTTTCTTTCTTTTTTTTTTTTTTTTTTTTTTTGAGACTAGGTCTCACTATGTTGCCCGGCGTAGTCCCGATCCTGTAGACTCAAGTGATCCCCAGCCTCAGCTTCCCAGGTAACTGGGATTACAGGTGCTTGCTACCACACCCAGCTATTTTTTGAAACTAGGTCTTCCTATGTTGCCCTGGGCAGGTCTCGAACCCGCGAACCCAAGCGATTCCCAGTCCCAGCCATGGTCCATAGGCTCATGCTTAAAGGCACACGCCACCCCCCCATCGCTGTTTCTAAATGAGTCATGATTAAGTACTACCAATTCTTGGCCTGCCAGTGTGTCCAGGAACTAAGCGCTAAGAAAATCTTAACTTTGGTACTTCGTTTGAACGCCACCAATAGGAGAGAGACCCCGAGCCTAATGGAAGACACAACAAGCTTTCGAGTTGTGATCTGAACTAACTCCTCCCTCCTCTAACCCTTCCTTCGAGCTAGGTGACTTCTAGGAAAACCTTGGTTTCCTCATTTGTAAAGTGGGTATAATGTAATACGTACCTCCTCGGACTGC
The DNA here is from genome assembly GCA_004024945.1 of Uropsilus gracilis. Lineage (NCBI taxonomy): Eukaryota > Metazoa > Chordata > Mammalia > Eulipotyphla > Talpidae > Uropsilus > Uropsilus gracilis. The sequence goes on from PVHY01009061.1 coordinate 54,529, forward strand.
TGTGAGGTTGTGAATAATGAGCTGGCTAACTGTATTGTTGATGTGTGTTTGTGTATATGCATGTGTGCATATCTGTGTGTACATGTATATACAGATATACATATACATACATGTATATTTACATATATTTACATGTATATTTTTATATATTACATTCTGTGTATTCAATCACCCATTACAGAGTCTACCATTACGTTAGAGAAACAAGTGAAAAATAGTCTAACAACCCTAACAGTCTCGACGGTGAGGGAGACGTTATTATTCCCACTTGGGACATGAAGAACTCTCCAGAAACATTTCCCTCTGAGTTGAGGTTCCTTCAGCCTCTTCCACTGAGGAGTTAACCCCCTTGTTTGTGTCACTGGTGAGTGGGGAATTGCTCTAGAGTTTTACCAAAACCCAGGGCTGGGGTAACAGGTGGAGAAAGACATTGAGACAGGCTCATATACTGCAGAGGCTAGGAGGGAGGCGGGGGAAAAGAGTGAAAAATCAAAAGAAATGCCACTTTTCCCCCTCCTCCCATGTAGAATGCTTATGTGTGAGTCAGTCAGTGAATTTATTCCCAAGCCTGTAGTATTAAGGACCTAAGCTGAGACCCAGGATAGGAAAATGGTTGAGAAAAAGTCCTCCGAGTGCTAGATTTGCCTGCCTGCCTGTTGATTAAAAAGCTGTGTGACCACGGGAATGTCTGACAACCTCTCTGAGCATTGCGTTTCACATTTTGTAAGGATGGTTATAGGCCCCTCGCAGGACTACTTTGAGAATTCCACAAGTTAACACGTGTAGAGTCTGGGCTCGGTCTTGTAAGCATTCGCTGCATCCTAGTTTTTGTTGTTGTTGCTATCTGCGGTAATCCAACTTGGGCTGAACTAAGCTGGGGGTCAGATTCCCCACATACAAGCGACAGGCACTTGGGATTGGAAAACCCAGTCATCCCTCCCACCCACCCCGCCCCGAGTCAGAAAAGGGTCAGCTATGCTGATTAAAAGACCAGCCCAAAGGTCCAGCAATGTGACAGGGCAGCAGTTTCTTCTGCACTCACCATCCGCCACCAAGCTGGACACTTAGCCCTGTGTGCCCTTCACGTCCGAGCCGCCTTTCCTCTTATCAGCACACCACCCACGGTCTCCGTGGCACTGACCGGGAGCCATTCGGTGCCTCTACCTGAAGAAACATGTCTCTCCTCCTCACATGCCATGGATCAAAACAAGTTGTGTAATGGCATCTCCTTCGACAAAGAGAAGTGCGCTTAAGCAGGGCACGGTGGCGCCTGCCTGTAAGCGGCAGCCTATGAAGCTGTGACGGGGACTGGGGATTGTGGTTCGAGTCCCACCGGGGGCACATAGCGAGACCTAGTCCCAAAAAATAGCTGGGTGTGGTGACGCGCTCCTGTAATCCCAGCTACGTGGGAAGCTGAGACTGGGGATCACTTGAGTTTGTGGTACCTGGGCAATGTGAGCAGTGCGCTTCTTCTTTTTTTTTTTGAGACTAGATTTCGCTATGTTGCCCAGGGTAGTACTATGTTGCCCAGGGTAGTACTGATCCCGCGGACTCAAGTGATCCCCAGCCTCAGCCTCCCAGGTAGCTGTGATTACAAGTGCCTGCCACCGCGCCTGGCTGTTTTTCGAGACCAGCTCTCGCTATGTTGCCCGAGGTAGTCTTGAACCCACAAACTCAAGCCATCCCAGACCTCTTGCCTCCCAGTGCTTGGATTACAGGCGCATGCCACCACGCCCGGCTAAGTGCACTCCTGAGCACACAGACGTGCATGGACATTCAGAGACAGAAGTTGTCACTGAAGCCCAGATCCCCTGTCCCCAGCCAGTCTCTTTGCTGTCCTGGTCACTGCATTCTGCCCACATCCACAGCTGGCCCAGCACTGGCTCACCTTGCCTTGGCAGGTCCAGCGCGCCTCACTCCAGTTCCGAGGAGAACACTGGGGCTTTACCTGCACAAATTCATCAGGGACTGTGCCACAAATGCCAGCCTGGCTCCCGTCCCTTCCCTCCCTGTCAGCAGGGCATCTGGGTCAGTGACCAGCCTCCCATGCCCTGTGTCAACTCAGTCAAGACTTGGGTATCCCAAACCAGGCATGGTGGTGCGCACCTGTAATCCAAGTGCTGGGAGGCAGGAGGCCAGAGATCGCTTGAGTTTGCGGGCTCAAGACTACCTCAGGCAACATAGTGAGAACTGGTCTTGAAAAAGCAGCTGGGCGCAATGGTGGGCACCTGTAATCCCAGCTACCTAGGAGGCTGAGGTTGGGGATTGCTTGAGTCCGTGGCACCCCTGGTAACTTGAGTCTGCGGTGCCCGGAGAAACAGCAAGACCTAGTCTCCAGTCCCCCCATCCCAGGCTCTCCTCAGCCTCATCCATCACGGGGGCGTTGCCATCTCGCCTGCCGATGCCCAGCTCTCCCTTGATGTCTCACTTCCGGACCAGAGATGCTCCAGCTGCTACCTGGAGAGGCTCTGGCCCCCAAAATATTTAGTTAGCAGCCATTCAGTTAAGTGGGATTGACTTGTTATCGGCTTTCCTCTGTACGGCTGCCACCAGCGAAGGCCCGTTTCCTCCTTCCCTCTTCTCTGCCTGTCAGTTTGCTCCACATTCCTATTGGCAGCCTTTAGTTGTGATCAATACTAACCGCTGTGTAACAGCTCACGCATGGCTGCTCCGGTTTGCATCGATCAGACCCCTCTTCCAACAGGTAGTCAGCTATTTGAGGCAATGACTTGAGATAAACACCTACTTTCACTTCAGGCTCATTCATTTCAGGTGGATTTCAAGGAGGCTCAGCACCCCTTCTGTGTCAGACAAGCTCAACCACAGCGTCGAGATCCACTCCCAGCATGCTTGAGGTCTTCAGAGACCTTTCTGCCTCTCCCCCCTTTTCCCCTTCCCCTTGGATGTTGTAAGTGCCCCTTAGAAACAAGGCGCCAAGGCTTGGGGCGTTAAAATGCCACTTGAGAAGATGGGTCAAGCCTGGCACGGTGGCGCATGCCTGTAAGCGGCAGCCTGGGGCGCAGCTGAGACTAGGAATCACTTGAGTCCGTGGGTTCCGCCCGGGGCAACACAGCGAGACCTAGTCCCCCCAAAATAGCTGAGTGTGGTGGCTCATGCCTGTAAGTGGCAGCCTAGGAAGCCGCAGCGGGGACCAGGGATTGTGATTCGAGCCCCACCCCGGGCAACATAGCGAGACCTAGTCTCAAAAAATAGCTGGGCGTGGTGGTGCGCGCCTGTAATCCCAGCTGCCTGGGAAGCTGAGGTTGGGGATCGCTTGAGTCTGCGGTACCCCGGGCAACATGAGCCTGCATTTCCCCGGGCAAAATAGCGAGACCTAGTCTCAAAAAAAAAAGGAAGAAAGAAAGAAAAGAAAATGTGTCAGCCCACCGTCGCTCCAGCCTACGCACGAGGCACCTCAGGGACTGCTGGCGGCCGGGCAGGGAGGGCGGCACTGCCGCCTCTGCCCCAGAGTGAGTCTCACAGCTCCCTGGAGCCCCAATTCTCTCCCCACCTCAGGGGGACAACCTTGAATCCAACCCCCCCACTCCTCGTTTCCAGCTCACTCGTGAATTTGCCAGGAACCAACATTGCAAAACCAGTTGTTATTTTGCAATTGATGGGGGAGGAGGGGCCAGGCAGGGGCTGGCTGGCTGGCTGGCTGGCTGGCTGGCTGGCTGGCTGGCTGGCTGGCTGGCTGGCTGGC
>PVHY01009062.1:0-58168 GCA_004024945.1 Uropsilus gracilis
TTATTAGTATTAGAATAAGCAATTATTTAAAAAAATGTTAAACAGAATTCACCATTTATTGTTCTTATATTCTTCCAGGCAGTAAGGACTAGTTGTTTGATAAACTATCATTGATATAATACCTTCAAGAAGTGGGGGATCCACATTAGGGTGGGGGAGGTGGTCACCAAGAGTTTCAGCATATAATATAGACCTGACTTTTGATATGTAGGTATAAAATCAGGTCAAAATGGCAGAAGCCACCAACCAACACAACACAGAAAAAAAAAGCAGCACCATTTAGAATGCAGCTTCTTTTTTTTTTACCAGTTCCACATCACCCATGGGCACAGCAGTTGCCAAAGTCACAGAGCAATTTAAACAACAGGGTTTATTAACAGGGGAAATTAACCAGTGAAATGAAAAGTCCTCAGATCACAAGTGGCCAATTATTTCACCTCAAGTACCATTTAGTCTGAAAGTCCCAAACACATGCCCAAGATGGTGTCTCTCCAAACCTGAGGCACCCTGCAAAGTCCAGTCCTTCTCCAGTGTCTTCTCTTTGTTTCTTCTCTCTTCAGCGTTCTGAGCTGCTCCGCTTCTCCAAGGCTCTTTGAACTTTTCCAACAGATGCTGATGCAAACCCAGCTTTCCAAATATGCTACCTTGCTTCAGCTCCTCTTGCTTCTTTTATCAGGCTCACTTGGGTGGCATCTGGTCACATTTACCAGGCCTGCTCTCAGCAGTCCCTGATCACCCCTGATCTGCCATTCTGGCATCCAACTCCACACTGGCTACTTCTCTGCCTGTCATTCTCCCACCATGGCTTCTTGCCACCACCAGCTCACTCCTCCAGGGGCTTCCACTGGCCAGGTCACGTGGGCCTCTTCTCTCAGTCCACCATGCTTGTGTCTTTTCTGCTTTTCCTCCTCTCTCCTCACTTGTCCATTTTATCTGCCGTTCCACATTTCCCATTTTCTCTCACATTGGATCTTTCAGACTCCGCCCACCTGGGTATTTTGGTGCCAGTACAATTTTTCACTGCGTCACTACCCCTGTATCAGGTAGAATGAGCCAGGATGGGTGGATAGAGACATTCCAGACAAAAGGAACAATATGTGCAAAGTTAAAATGGGACTAGAACAAGACAAATCTTTCTAGTTTGCAAGCTTTTTATATTCTAGAACAGGGATGCACCTACATTTTCTATCTTTCTCTCTTTCTTTCTTTTTAACTGAAGTAACATTGAATTATCCCCATCAAGTATTACCATAGTGCACCCGCCATCAACTCTCCCACTCTACCATCACAGACTATTATGTTTCCTCCCTCATGTAACTCCCTCTCCTTTGCCCCCTCCCTTCTTGGTGTCTCAGCTTGTCTTTATCTGACTGTTAATTTAGTTACTTTATATTACATACATCAGTGACATATATTACGCATATTAGTGAATCTGGTATTTATCTTTCTCCTTCTGACTTACTTCCACTTAAAATTATCCTTTCCATGGATTATCCTTTCCATTAATACTCTTTAAGTATTATCTTTTTCATGGAAAATGCATCCATGTTGTTTTGTGAAGCTGGTATTTGAGTGAGACAGAGCAGTAGATAAGCAAAGGGCATGTGCAAAATCAAAGGCATTTGGAATACACAAGGAGAAAAAAGAGAAAAGAAAAAAGAAAAAAATAAATACTATATATAAAATACCATATAAAAATAATTTGAAAACTATATGAACTATTATTTTTTCCAGGCAAGGATATTTGGAAACTACCAAGATTCTACAACAAAGAAAATATCATAGATTAGCAGGAGATGAGGTTTGAGGGGCAAACAGGGTTCAATTCCTGAAGGCCTTGTACTGCCAAGAAATATAAGCCTGAAAAGCATTTGAAACTGAAGTTATCTCAAGTCAGGGTGTCACATGATCTGATCTGTACTTTGGAATGATGGTTTTGATAGTAGTGGAGTTGGGTTTAGGGATTAGAAGGCAAGTCAGAGCTCTGTATGAGAATGTGGGATATAGTGGGGGTGCAAGAAATGGGGGGATAGGGAGTTGAACAGAGAAACTTGTTCTGATTTCACAGGATCATCTTAAATGTTTGGTAGAATGACCAGTGAAATTATCTGGGCATACATAGAAATTTATTTTTTTGGAAAAAATTTAAGTATAAATTTAATGTCCTTGAGAGTTACATGACTCTTCAGATGATCTGTTTCTTATTAGATGAATTATGATTGTGGGTTTTTTTTTTTTGTTTGTTTGTTTTTTTGGTAAGAATTGACCAAATTTGTTAAATTTGTCAAATGTATGTGTGGAAAGTTGTCCATAATATTTATTTATTTTGTTTATATGTTGAGGTTCTGTAATGATATTCTCCATTTCATTCTTGATGGTGATATAATTTTAGTCTTCTCTTTCTCATCAGTCTTGCTAGAGATTTTACTAATTTTTCCAAAAATATCTTTATTTCATTGATTTTTTTCCTATTGTTTTTCTGTTTGCACAGAACCCATTTTACATTTTAAAAAAATCACAAAATTAAAAAAAATTCACAGTAGTTCAAAATATAACACAAGAAAGATAAATGAACAACATTAAATACAACATCTATATTTAACTAATTTCAGTGTTTTACTAGATTTACTGATCTTTTAATTTTAATCAAATGTTCAAGCAAAGTTTTCTTCTACCCTTATATCAAAATCATTCCTGCCTCCTTCAGAAATAGACAATAGGCAAATAGACAATCCTTAATGTATGTGTTCTTCCAATGCTGATATCACAGTTTCACACTATATATTATAATTTCTGTGTATATTTACAAATAACATGTTGTGCTATTTGTGTCCTAAAACTATATATTCAGGATTTCCATATATCTTTCAATGGTGATGTTGATAAGGAAAAACACTTATTTAACAAAGATTCTATCATAATGATATAAGATGGCAACTGATATTTGGCCTTCATTTTGGACCTAAAGAAAGGAAGGATGGGACCAAGCTGATTGGGAGAGCATATGCCCTCTCTCAAAAATGATGGGGAAGGAGGAAGTCTGTATTGAGTTTGAGTTATTGCCCAATGCATGGAAGGTGTGCAAACATCTCATTTAATTTTTATGGAAGTAGCTAAGAATTCTTCCATGAGAGAACTTGAAATTTTGAAAAATTTTCCTAAAATTCATAATTTTAGGAGTTAGTCTTGTCAGATTTTTATTTCGGATACATTAATTCATTGATCAATAATACTCAATGAATCAATAGTACTCATTTGTATAAACATACCATAGTCTATTAATTTTCTTTTGATGGATGTTAAAGTTGTTTTTAATTTCTAACTATTACAAGTATTAGACTGACAATCAATTTATTTCTCCTGTCATGTGTGAGTGTTTGTCCATACTAGTTCTGCATCCTAGAAATAGGCAGAGCTTCACATTTAGTGGCTATTTAAAAATGATTTTTCTCAGGTTGCCTGAACTAGTTAATATTTTAAATAGTAATATGAGAGTGTTAGTTCTTAATGTTTGAGAAACTTGGTATCATAAAGCTTTTTAAATGTTATCAATATTATGGTTATTAAATGGTATCTCTCTGTTAATGTACATTTTGATTATAATGAAGCTGAGTGTCTTTATTATATGCTTATAGGCTGTAATTTGCTATTAGTGATTTGGGAGAAATTTTCATGGATTCCAGGAACTTATCCTTTTTCAAATATATGCACTATACTCTCTTTCACTAGGTACCTTTGTGTTACTTTGAAAATTTCTTAATACCCTCCCTCAAACTTTTTCCTTCTATTTCTAGTTTCCTAAATTTTTTAAAAATTATGGGTGAATGTCTATTATATCAAATATTTTCACTGTGTTTCATAAAAAGATATCATTTTACTTCTCGGTCTATTAATGTAGTTAATTACATTGCTATATCTTCTGATAGTTTAACCATTCTTTTATGTCAGTATTTTGTTTTGTTTTGAATACACAGTTGGAAATTAGTGTGCTTTTAACTCAAGATACATGCATTTGATGTATTCTACAAGAGATATAATAATTTTCTCAGATTCAGAACTTCACTTTTTGATTGCTTAATTAGATAAGGTTATGAAACATTCAGTTACATTAGTGATTTGAATGAAAATGGTTTTATTTAAATCAATATAATTTAATGGAGGACACATATTTTAATTTTAGTTTAGGCTAATGTTTTCCCTTGTTAACTATTTGGTTTTTAAGTTATTCAATTAGACTCTCTTTATATGAGAAATTAAATTAAACACAAACACCTGAAATATTTAAATATAATTTAATGTTACTCTAACATGTATCTGGCTTCCTAAAATAATATTTAAATAATTAAAATATTTAGTTCAAGACCTGAATTAACTTTTTGTTCAGATATAGTGTTAGCTTGAAATTCCTTTCATCTGTTTTATTAGTAAAACAGTAAGAGGTTTCCCTTGACAGCTTGAAAACTTGAAGGCATAGAAACAATTTCCATACTCTTAAGTTATATTAATTTTCTCAAAATTTTATTATTAAAACTCTTAATAATAAATCTATAAGTTTTCATAAAATGAGGTGTTTTTTCTTTAGTGTTTAAATTCAGTTTGTTAAATTAAATAAAAATGTAACAAAATAATAAAGATTAAACATAGGATTAATAGTAATTAGTGTCATGAACACTTCCTAGTGTAAAATTATAGACAATTCCATTTTACCTTTACTTTATATCAGGAATAGTTTAGATTTAGTTCTTTTAAAGTATTCATCAGTATACTGGAGTTATATAGATTAGTAGCATGGGGGGTTGTCTAGAAGAAAAATGGAATTAAACTCTCATTTTGCTTAGTTAGAGTCTTAGTAATGATGTGTTTAATAACTTTATGAGCAATTACTGCTGAATTTGGCCAAGAAATGAAACTTATAGACATATTACAGAAACTTGCTAAATTATTATTTTTACATTCTTGAAAATATAGTATTGTGAGATAAATTATCCATATTCTCAGTTTAATTTGCTTTCATTGTAAGGAAAGTAAGGATAATAAATGATAAAACATTTTATTTCTATGATATGAATGTTTTTCCTCTGATTTTCATTGGATCTTTATTAATTTCCCTTTAATATTAGAAATTATTCTTTCAAGATCAAAACACTCTTAAGAAGCCTTAAGACTGAATGAAACATGGTCTATACATTTTAATCTAAAAAGTAACTCAAGAATGTATTATGTACTAAAATACAGGTAAATGTAAAGCACATGAACATGCCTGTCTCAATAAATTAATAATGTTGAGTTTGCTGTCATGAAGGGTATCAGCCCAGTACAATATTGCTTAAATGTTAGATAAGACCAAATTTATCTTTTATATTTGAAAAGAAAAATAAAAGAACCAACATGACAGAAGTATTGCTAAACAGAATTTTCTGCAATGATAGAAATGTTTTATATCTATACAAAAGCCAACAATAAAAGGAGGATATAGAGCTATAGAAATGTGGTAATACTGGTTGAATTTAAATTTTAATTAATTTAATTTTAATACAAATATGTATGATTGATAGCTATCATTTTGGATAGTGTAGACCAACAATCTTAAGGTTTCCAAGTTTGTCTTTAAAACCTTGATCAACTACTATAATTTCATCATAACTCTTGATTTCATAAAATATCTATATCAAACTTTGAAGTTTAAATAGCTATTATTAAAATCTGTGAGGCAAACTTTACAAATATATGGATCAGCTTACCCTTCTAATATCATGTTGCCCCAAACTAGAAAATTTCAGGAGGAGAGTAAGTGGTAAAAATTTTTACTCCAAATATGTTTGATGAATATATTTTTACCAGTTTCCTTGCCAACTGAGTTTGAATTATTCTTATATTTGATAGTAATTAATATAATGAAACAATTATAGGAGCATTTTTAATTTTATGTTAATGTGGTTATTGTGTGCAACTTTCCTTAAGTAAAAATTTTCCATGCCCAGATACTATTATAGGACTCAAAGGACCAGAAAAATAACTTAATCTTTGAAACATATTAATTTCTTTTTAATTTGGACTCTTCACTGAGGTCCATATTTTCAAGGGAAATTAAACTGTCCTGTAAAATTACACAGCTATGTATTACATTAACATTTTAAGAACTGGAAATAAGAAACCACATTTTCACATTGCAAATGACTATAACTATAAAATCTTTTATGTAAATCTCTTTATTGCTAAGCATTTAAATTATAAATTTAAATTGATGAAAATTTATTGTATATACTTTATATGAAGGATAAAAGAAGGCATATACTCAAAATCTAGATTTTACATTTTGTTTTTTCTAAAGACTATTTCCATAAATATTTTTATTACAGTATAATAAATAGGACATAATTGCATAATATGTTATGGAGAGCAGTTTTTTGCATGCCAGACACTAATATTATCTTTAGACTTTTTCTAAAATTTCTTTAGTATTCCGAACATATATATGTACATATATATATATTATACATATGTAATTGCATGTATAATGAAAAATCCCTTTATTGATACTATTTAAATGACATCATTACTTATTTCATGGCATGCATGTACACAGCTAATCTATCCTGGAATGCCAAATTATAATTTTCAAAAATTAAAAAGCATAACTGTCAATCCAATATACATTTGATTGTATAAATGTATACCTCTTTGTATAAATTGTGTAAATATATACCTCTGATTATATAAATATATACCTCTTCTACCTAGCAATTCCAGAGAAAGAGCCAACAGAATTGTGTAAATATATACAATCAAATCACAATTTTCAAGAATTTTTTATCCAATAAAGACAGAACCAGAAGAATGTTGAAGCTGATTAAGGAGAGATATATGAATATCAGAGCATGTCATCAGTCAGGGAAAAAATGCTGAAATAAGTTGGCTAAGATAAAGACAAAAGTGACTGATGTCCCAATAGGGCAATAGGTATCATCTTTCTATTAAAATACAAGTCTTTTTATTATAAGAAAATAGTTCACATTTCTATTAGACAAAAATATACATTTAAAATGTATCTTTCAGAGTTGAGTCTTAATAGTAAACAGGAAGTGCAACAAAAGTTTATCCCCTACAGAACTGAATAGCCCTTGGAAGTGCCTGTCAGACAATGCTCTAGTAAGATAGTGAAAGGACATGCAGATATTCTTTTTTAATTCTCAAGTTGTAGGCAATTTTCTAATAAAAAAGAGCTATTACATTGCAGAATTTCTTTCATTGGGATAATAATTTTCAAAAATGAACTCTATTAAAATGTCAGATGAATTTTCAGAATTTTGGGAAAAATATATTTTATAACTTCTGAGACAAGGTCTACCAAAGCTGCCTTGGTAAACAGAATATGTATATTTCAACATGGTAACTAAAAGTAATCAAGAATCCTTTCAGTGGTGATTGTTGAGGAAATGAGTAGTCAAAGCCTCTGTTCATGACCTTGTAGAACACAATCTCTCCAATATTCTGCCAATGATACAGCTATTATGATAGAGACCACTCTGATGCCATGTGGCAGAATAAGACTACTAAAATGATTATTAATAGTAAAAATATCACATTTACATTTGTGAGGCAAAACCTAAAACTGGAGTGTAACATGAAATTGAAAGATTGTCTCTGCCTCCTCCCTGAGTCACTCCCTCCTTCCTCCCACCATTCTTGCTTTCCTGTCTTTCTCCACTATGGAGCTTTTTGGTACAAAAATCAATGACGAGAGTTACCGAACTTCTTCCCACCTCTTCTACCTAGTAATTCCAGAGAAAGAGCCAACAGAATTAAAAAAAAAAAAAAAAAAAAGCTAGAGGAAAACTGTACATTTGTTTTGTGTTACTACTGTAACAAATTGTCACAAACTTAATTGACTTGAAACAGCACACACATTTCCTAAAGTCTGTAAATAAGAAATAAATACAGGTCTCACTGGACTAAAATCAAAGAGAAGGCAGAGCTGCATTCCTTCCTCCTGGAGACACTAAATGACTCTCTGAGAATAGTATTTTCCAGTTTCTAGAGGCCTCCCACATTCCTTGACTGCTGGACCTTGACTCTGTCTTCAAGACATTTCTTTGAGTCTTTTTCCTAGCCACATATCCTTTGAAAGCTTTTTTACTTTCAAGGATCCAAGTAGGTCTAATTCAAGAAATTTCCCTGTCTCAAGATGCTTTATTTTATCATATCTCCAAGGTCATTTTCCATGCAAGGAAACATGTTCACAGATTTCTGATACATGTACATCTTTGAGTGACCATTATTCTACCTATTATAACCTGCATCTCCGATACAAACTTTGATCATTATTATCCATGGACTCCATGTTTTATAGGTTTTTTTTTTTTTTTTTTTGGTTAGAACAGTGTAGTGTGATACAGATTAAAGATGCTTATGTTTTTCTTCCTGAGAAATGTGGGTTGCCAGGGAAATAATGTGAGGAAACCCAAACAACACACGATTAGGTAATTTTAAGGTAGGGCCATTGAGCAAGATATAGGAACTACAACAAGCAAGTCAACAAACAGATGGAAAATACAAAGGCAACACTGTGCCAAAAAAAAAAAAAAATGTGAAACAGGCAAATTCTCTTTTTGTAGTAAGAAGTGAGAAAATCCACTTGAAACAGAAAACCTCCAGGTAGGTAGGATGCTTTTCTGTATGAATGGGGGTAAAAAGTTCCCTCTCAAATTTTTCCAGAGATAAAATACCATACTCAAAGCAATGTGGGAAATATTTTTCACACATAAATAAAATTTGCAGTATTAAATATTTGCACATATTATACTAATGCTTTTAGAATTTGGCTTTTCTTCCTTTATGATATATATATCTTGTGTAAACTTTTAAGCATAAATGTGAATTAACTGAGACATGTTTATCATGTTTTATCAAAGTGTAAAATCTTGGCATTCATAATATACACACATACACATTCATAGACAAATGTCATACCTCACACATATTAAATTGAAGAATTTAAATAAGGTTGTCTTTGACCCTTCTCAAAAATAGAGAATAACGAAAATAAATATTGCAAAAGATGGGAAGAAACAAAGTCGCTATAAAAAGACTAGATGTAGAATGATTACTTTACCATGGCTAACCAACATTCTAGGTTTCTTTGTTTTTCATCAAAGCAGATCTGGCAGAGAAACACATGTTTTCAGTTTTGCTGCATGGAAAGATAATCTTTACTTTAGTATTCATTATGTACAATCTATGCAAAATGCAATGAGCCAACTGACTCACACTTGGGTGTTATGCAAATAAAACCTAAACACAAGAAAGTGTAACATCTAGTAAAATGTGCATAAAACCACAAAGGCTAAGATAAGAAAAAAGATAGCTAAGAAATGCAATTAGCACACTGACTGTGGGCAACTAGTAGGATTTGGAGTTGAGCCATATAATTTTGTGCTTTTGACTAAGAATAACATTAAATTTATAGGCAAATACAGGATCATATCTGCAGAGCAGTTTCTGCATTTGATAACAAAGTGAAAGTGAAAAGTTGCATAGAGAGAGGTTAAGGCAAGTCTAGAAGTATGTAAAATGTGAGATAAAAGCCATAGGTATATATGCTTTGTGATTCTTTATGTTTCAAATGGTGTTCATGTTCTTTTCTAATATTTAAGCAAATATTATTCAATTATTCAACAGTAATTTAGATAAGAAATGGACTTTCTTTATTAAGATAGAAAGATTGATAGTCCTTCGCGCCCCCCTCCCCCATAAAAATAGTAGATAGTGGAATATACATGAAATGTAGTTAAAAAATTGAAAACATGGACAATTTTTATGGCCAGAATGGGTAGGATTCTTTCAGTGAAACCCCTAAGCATAAATAATCAGTCTGTTATGTCTGAGAGACAAATTAGAATTATTAAACCAATGGCATTACTAATGCTAACAGACTATTAGATGTTTACTTTTTCTACATAGTTAAATTGTTTTGGGTTAAGATATAACCAGAAATTAGTGTTGATATTGGGCAAGAAAAACAAACAAAATGGGGTGCTTAACCAAACTTACAAAGGGAGCAGCTGGCCTTTTAAACCAGCCATACACAAGGTTCTTCCCAGCCTGCACATGCAGTAGCAAGACCACATAAACTTTAAGAGGGAGACAAAAACAAATTTACTTATTAAAAGACAAATTAGATAAGAGTCACTGAGGGGTACAAGGAAGCCCTTTTGGTAACCTTACCACATAGTCCAGTCCATAGTCCAAAGAGCACATGGCTGCAGCAGCCATGTGCGCCAACAAAATGGTGGCTATCCCTCCTTAAACCATACAAAGGAATTAAGATGGCATCATCAATCCTTCTTCAAAGGCAGGAGATTCAAATCCAAAGAGGGAAATCCAAGGTGGCACCATCAGTTCTTCTCCAAAAGGAGCAGCTCTGACATTTTTTTCAGCTCCAACTTCAAAGTGGCCCAGCATCAGCAAAACTCAATACAGTAACACAACAAGCAACTCAGACATCTCACACTGAAAACGTCAACACAGCAAACTCTCTTCAGTTCTCCAGAAGACTTCTAGGCTTCGAAGTTTCAAAATTAAACCAAGTTTTCAAGTACCACTTTTTCAAGACAGCTCACACAGGTCAAACGTTTTTCCAGCGTGCTTCCCCGGGCTCCTCACCAACCCAGACTGGGGATGGAAGCCCACAGCTTGGCTTCCTTCTCTGCCCTGCTGCCCCACATAGCAGCAGCAACTCTGAGGCCTCCAGCCTCCTTGCTTCTCCTCTCTGCACCTTCCTACTCGGTACTGTGTCTTCTGTCTCCTTTCCATGTGTTTTCCCTATTTTTCCTCCCTAATCTCTTAATCTTCTTTTCCCTTCTTTAGGTCTTCATCCACCAATGAACAATAGCTGCTATTTTAATGCAGCACCACTAGTACTGGGGGTCACAGCCCCCTAACAGTGTGACAATAAAGAGTACTATTCAAGAGGCCAGACTCAAATGTGTGAAGATATTGGGCATGTAGACATTTTGGGGGTGTTTCAAGAAGACTGATTTTCTGAAATAGTATAAAGTTACTAGAAAAAAAGAAATGAAGATGATTTTTTTCCCTAAAGCCAGTCTTATATGTAAAATTCTATTCTCACTATTCTAACCATTCAAGATTTAGAATCTTGAACATTTTGGATCACCCCTCACTGCAATGATCACATAATCACATTTACAGAATAACATCTCACCAAACTACTAAAAACAGCGGTAATCATTACAGGATTCAAGTGGTTACTTTAAGCGCTGTGTCTCTGCTTAGGAGTCACAGATTACTGCAGATAAACTCAGTCTTAAAAGTCCATGTGTCAAAGATCCAAATTTACTAGGATATCCTCCACATTGCTTTGAAGCTACTTTGAAGATGCACCAACCAGTTTTGCTTCTTAGTCTCAGCAAGCCCTAATCTACTGAGAAAATCCCAGAGTCCCTTTTGCTCTCTTTTCCAACTGACAGACATCTCAGTGACCATATGTATCCTTCGTTGTAACCAAAATACATTTTACACATTGCTAAAATTTTGGCAGCATGTTCAGGAAACATTTGTGGCACATCCACACATGCCCCAGCATACCAGGAGTGGGCCACTGATTCATTTGATAATTTCAGTCACATAAGAGACAGATAAAGATGTCCGACAAAATGTGACCTAAGATGATGTAAAAAAAAAAAAAAAAAAAGGAAAAAGTGACAAGAAATTCCTAACTGACACTGGTTTAGAGAAGGAAAAGGGATCTGTGGGGGCAATAATAAAATGCAGTTTTGAATTAGAAATGCTCATGTTCTTTATTTTGTGTTTTCTTATAATTGACACTGGATCATATCCAAATGTTTGTTGTTGATATGTATTTATATGGTAGAAGGGTGCAATCTGTGAGCTATGAGAGGATCATGACAGCTGGTAATTTATTTCTAGTTTATTAATATTTTCCAAGTATGTACTTTAAAATGATTTTTTTAGGAGGAATTGAGAAATTAGATAAAATTTCCTATTTGGAGCTTTGCAGTCAAGATGAGTTTGAGTTTCAGGTCTACAAGAGAAAAGCAGTAGAACTTTTGGGGCAATACTTATAATCTAGGACCAGTTTTTATGTCTGTAAGATACAGCTAATTAATAGGGTCCTACCTTATTAGGTTATTGAGAAAATTAGTAAGATAAAATGTGGAAAACACTTCACATAATACATGAAAATAATTAGTGTTCATTAAATCTTTTACTATTATCATCATCCAGTCTTGTTTGGTTTTATCTAGATATTTAGGCCCCAAGGGTTAAATAAAATGTAAGAACAACTCTGAAGTCATATGATAATCAAAGTTCAGGATGTTATAAGTTCTGAGAACCTTAAATTAGTAGGATAATGTGATGAATAACTTCCTGAAATAACATCCTGGGAGCAGTCTGACAAAGAAAAACAGATAAATAAAAATGACTCTCTACAAAAGACATCTATCATATTATGTAGGCTATATGAGAGCCCAGGTAATACATTTATTCCTTCAGTTCTTCCATGAAATTCTTATATAGTGAGGAAAGGCCATGGGAATCTCAAGATTATGTGAAATAAAATGAAGATACTGCTTTTCATTATCTAGCAAATGTTTTTGGAATCCTTCAGTAAGGCAAGGCATCTGTTTCCTGTGTCCAGAAGTTTCCAGAAGGTAGTTCTGTAATTTACATTTTATACGTGAAAAAACCTAGGAAACAGATGTTCCCAAAAAACAGGGTAATTTTACTAAGAGACACTTAAATAGAGGATGAAGACTTGAAATATTTAAGGAAACAGAGTAGGATGAATAGGTACTTGCTGAGAGAAATGGAACTAAATTTTTCATAACTAGAATCCAGAAGGCTACTGTGGGGATCAATGCAATGAACTGCTGTCCCATCCCATCACTGGACATTCCAGCAGGTGTCAGACTGACCCAAGGAGGATCTTTGCTTAGAATCCAGTCAGAGTAGAGTTCTCTCTGTCACTGAAAGCTAGCTTAGGTTTACCCTTTACTTATCCATCTTACATTTGCAGGCTATTGGAAAACGTCAACTTAAAAGCTTTCTGAGAAAGACTAAAGGTTAAAAATAAAATGTCACTTGCACCCGTTGTCAGTGATGACACCTTTCAAAGGATGAATTCTGCTTATTTGAGTATCTCCTGATGTACTTGAAGCTTCTTAAACATCATGGCATTTTTTTAAAAAAGATGCTAACTTATGAAAGCTGAAGATGTAGCTTTTCATTTTGAAAGTAAAAATACATTTTAAAGATAATGATATCCCTGATTTTTTAGAATTAATTTACCTAAAAGTGTTCAAAGTCTTTTGAAATTAAAGTTTAAAGATTTTTATGGGCCTTCCAACAAATCTGATACTTTCTTTTCTTTCATTGCAAAATCTTGTAAATAAGTTCAATTTATCCTTTACCACTATGTCAAATAGGGGAAAGACCTATATTAACACATGAACCAACTATATGACTATATGACACCCAAGGTTCACCTTCTTTCCTTCCAAAAAGGGAATAATTCCACCAAATCAGCAATCTTTTAAATCAAAACATGAACTTATTTTGTTCCTTCTTCTGTCAATATTAAGAATCATCTCAATACTTTCCAATGTGGTTATTTAAGCTTAATACAAAAATAGAAATATATTCCTCTTGGTTCCATTCCGACCTAATTGAGTTATTATTTAAAAAATATTGATAATCTAAATTAGTCTAAAGCTACATTTCAAATAAAAAACAAGTGCAAATTACGTATTAGAGCTTCTAGAAACCAATCTTTTTCTGTTTTAATAATGATTATTTCTATCAAGTTAACAATAACTCAAAAATTTTGGCATTTAGAAACATATTTGTGTCTTAGAAAAAGTCTTCAAAAATATTAAATGCAGCTCATCCTCTAAGTGAGGTGATGGCACCTGGGTTTCCAGTGATTTGCTTCACTTTTTGCTTTAATGTCCAGAAATGTGATTAATCCTTAAACATGAATAACACCATAAAATTACATTCTTCTGTGATTAGACACCAAACAAAAATTTAAAAGAAACTTGTTCCAAGTTAAGGGAGAGGAAAAGAGGGATTACATTTTGCAGAGCAAATTTACAGCCATATTACAAGCACTGTTGGTCAGTATAAATATTTGGAGTACTGTCACTTGCTTCCCTTCGTGACACAAACAGTGGGTACTATATAGCTGGACCGAACCACAAATAGAATGTTGGCACATTTGATATAAGGGTGACTTTGCTAAGAAAGGTTTTCATTGCATATTTTGTATTGATTAATAATATATAAGCAAATTGAGATTCTGCAGTTTACACAAGTCCAGGCAGGGGCATTTAAAATGCCTGAAAATGAGTTGAGCTGCCAGGAAGAAAGTAAGCATTTCTGGGTCCAGACCAGATTTGTAATTCAACTCTGCAGTCACACGTTATTTGAAACTATGAGACAAGCAATGGAAGTGCAGGTAGCTTATTTGGGAAGTGATCCTAGGAAGCACGAGTGAAGAAATAGAAAACTGAGACAGAGAAAGGAAGACATATATGATATACTTAATAAGCAGGTCATGACCACTGTGGGAAGTTGTGACTCAATTCCACTGGAGATGTCTGGGAGATGATATAAAATAAGCTTCAAACTTCTTATTTCTGGGGATGAAATGATGGGTAGCAGAAAGCTTGGACTGGGTCTCACAATAAATACCACAAAAGTAAACAGAGTATCTCCCTTGCCTAAGGGCACAGCCAGCTCCCTCCTCCCTGGGGACAGCACTGCCCTGGAAAAGGAAAACAGACAGGCAGCTCCTGCCTGGTAGATAATCCAGCACATGTGCTCACAAACTTAATGGATGTTTCTATACATGGCTGCCATATTTTACCTCTGCTTGGTTTTGAAATTGGGTCAAAATTGAACAGAAGCCTCCAATCGACAAGTCACATATAAAAAGCAGCTTCTGCCTCCCAGGTTCCCTCAGGTTCGTATCACCCATGTGTGGCAGTTGTCCCTCAAACGCAGTTCAACAACAACAGGGTTTGATTAACAAGGCAAATTAACCAGGGAAATTAAAAGTCCTCAAGGTCACAAGTGGCCAGTTATTTCACCCCAAGTACCGTTTAGTATGAAAGTCCCAAACACATGTCCAAGATGCTGCCCCTCCAAACCTGAGGCACCCTGCGAAGTCCAGTCCTTCTCCAATGTCTTCTCTCTGTTTCTTCTCTCTCCAGTGGTCCGAGCTGCTCCACTTCTCAAAGGCTCTTCAAACTTTTCAACAGATGCTGATGCAAACTCAGCTTTCCAAATATGCATCTTGCTGCAACTCCAGGCACTTCCTTTACCAGGTCTGCCTTTTGTGATATCTGGTCACATTTACCAGGCCTGTCCTCAGCAGCCCCTGGTCACCCCCAGCTTGCCGTTCTGGCATCTGACTCTATACTGGTTACTTCTTTGCTGGCCACTCTCCCACCATGGCTCCTTGCCACCACCAGCTCCCTGTTCCAGGGGGCTTCCCCTGGCCAGGCCATGTAGGCCTGTTCTTTAGGCTGCCATTCTTGTCTCTTTTTTTTTTCTTTCCCATCTCCTAACTAGCTTTTTTTATATACCCTTTGCTGCTTCCCAGGTTCCCATTTTCTCTTCCCATTTTCTCTTTCTCTCAGACTCCACCCACCAGGGTATTTTGGCACCAATACAATTTTTAACTGCATCACTACCCTGTATCAGTTTCAGAATAAGAATGCGGATGTAATTTAAGCTTTGCAAAATGATATAAAATGACCTGCAAATGAGCAGTCAGGGTGGCTGAGTCTCCCTTGACTGGTCTGTCCTCAGCTGAGTTTCTTAATAAACTTTCCCTTTGTCTTTGTTTCTCATGTCTGGGATGCCTGTGCTGAGGCAGCTTTTGAGCAACGGTCTAACAAGGAGACGGAAATTTGTCATTGGTTGTGAACTACTCCCAATTGATATTAATTGCCTAACACTTTGGTCATTCTTCCTTGTGATTGTGGCTAGACAAAATCCTAATGGATGTGAGTAGCACTCCATGCTCAGTTGTGCTACTTGTGTATATGTGATAGTATCTAATGAACATCTCCAAACAGCTCAATGTGAAAGTCTGAATTTACCAGGTTCTACTGTAGCAAGATAAAACAGCAAGATATTCTCTGAATGTGGAAATACGGTGACATGAGACTGATAATATGGAAAATTATACTTGGTAATGATCAGCTATTTCCCACCCATTTATTAGGATGCAGCTTTAGGTGAATTTGCCTGCAACATCATATCTAAACTTGCTGATGCAAACCGAAGAGCACCATTATAAACAAAGAAGCACTATTCAATTAAAATGTGGTGTTTAGCAAAAAAAACAAACAAAAAAAACAAACAAAAAAAACAAAACTAAAAAAAAACACACACACAAAAAAAAAAAAAAAAAAAAAAACCAAAGAAAAAAACAGAATAATAGCATAAAAAGTAGAAGCATGAATAAGGATGGAACTCATATGGGTATGGTCCTTTTTGGATTTGCATAGATTAGGTTCTAAAAGCCTTATGGGATGCCATTAGTGGTGCTAGCAAAACCTTCTTGGTTTGATACATAGCTATCAAATAACCTTTTGACTTTAATTTAGTCTCAAATACATTGATCTAAAGAGAGCTTGCTAGTCAGGGAATACTACTCCTTGTTGCCTTGAGTTTTTTTTTTTTTACAAAAAGTGAATTTTTAAGAACTAATTGAATTGTACTTTTGAAACTGGTGTGAAATTAGTCAAGACAAGACCACATTTCTGGGTGCTAATTATGGTAACTTTGCCAATATATTGTGAAGTACATAGTAAAACACTTCTTTGTGACTGTCTGGTCAGTGTTTCTCTGTAACTCTCAGCAATGGAGACTCAGGCTTCAGGAACTGGATTATAGAACAACGATGCCTCTATTCACCCTTCTATAATCTTCTGTTCATTTGTAAAAAATCATGTTTCAACACTTGTCATTGTAACAGTGATAAAAACAGAGTGTGGAGTTCACTTTAAGAATAAATCAATTGGAAAGACATTCAGTCACTTATATATTCCTGAAAACTCTTATCCTCTCAAGTGCTTTGGGGAAGAGTTTCTAGGTCTAAAAGTTTGGAAACATCACAAACTCTATTTCTATTTAGAGAATCAGAATGTACATTATCCTTTAAAGACTGGCAGACTTGAGGATATCTCTTTAGCTTTACTTAACACAGCATTTTCCTTCTTTGTTCCACTCCTACCCCATTTTGTTTAACCAAACATTTATTAATATCCCTTAGAACACATTTGTAGATTATCATTACATCAATCTCTTATCTAATTTCATGTTTTAAAAGTCATTTAATATTATTAAAGCTTGTAATTGGGAAAATTAATCTGGTTTTGCACATTTATGAAGGTTGAATGCATCATGATTATTTACTTTGCCCTGCAATAATATTCAAATCAATTTCTGCTTATCTCCCTTTTACATGAGGTTTGTCCTTTTAATAACATTCTGTTTACCAAATATGGAAGAAATGCATTTTCATTTCTCACATAGCTAGAAAATCTTAGCAGTATCTGTGCAAATAATTTTCTTCCCGCTTTCCTAGTGTACATCTATTTACATTGCTCTGTCAATATGCTTGAGTTGCAAATGTAAACATTGAAATGATCTGAAATTCTCTCTAACAGAGAGATTTCCACTACTGATATTCATTTTTCACTGTATGTTTTGCTGTATGAACAATTTCTTTCTTTGTTCATACATTAAGGCTTTGCCAGAGGCAGACATTTATGGCATTAATATACAGAATGCTGTGTGTATCTCTCTTATTATCTGGAAAAAAGAGAAGATATAAAAAACTCCACTGGATGATATAGGCATAAGCAAACACAAAAGATTTCCAGGACTGTGTGATAGCTAAAGCTTCCCTCAAGTTGAATAGATAGCCATCTAACACTGAGGGTGGGTGTCTGTCCATATATGTACATGTGCGTGCATGCATTCTTGTACCAGCCAGAGACAGAGAGAAAGAAAAGTTGGGAACACAGTATTGTGTCAAATGCTATCTTTCTTCTTGTATTTAAAAGATACTGTAAACCCACCATTGTAACATACTCACTAGTACAAAATGGAATTTTGAAATACCACAATGAATCCATCAGTATTGATAAAAGAATGAGCTAATAAGACAGTTTATAATTGAGGGATAAATGATGAAAAGAGAAAAATGTTTTGTTGCATACAATTAATTCTGTAAAAATTCTAAGTGAAATATCCAGTTATCTAGAGGAAGCAAAGAAGCTTATTATCATTATTATCAGATTCTCCCAGAGGTTAAGTGATCGAGTGGATTAGGCACTTCACTAATGAGGCTGAGGTTTAATCTTGGCTTTGAAAAGTACTTGTAGAATTTGTAATAACTCTCCCTAATGTCCATAGAGCTTTCTTTCTCCATTTATTTTTTGTTTTCATTAGGCATGTCTATGACAATCACTTACATGTAGCACATAATTTCTATTTAGTCACGTCTCTGAGGAACTCCAAACTGTGGGTATTATCTGCATCCATTATTAATCACATTTATCAATATGAAGGAAGGAGCCATCAGAAAATATCAACCACATTTTATAGATAAAAGAGCAGAAACTGAAATGCTCAAATTCATAGAAAGGCTCCAGAGTGGATGCACTAAGTTTTGTGACTGGTTTAGCCCAAAGCTCTCTACTGTACCTGTAGGTCCTGGAAGCTGGAAAGTAAACCAGCTTACTTTCCAGTGATGTGTCCCGGGAGCTAGAGAAAAAAGAATGGAAGGAGTCAGGTCTTTCCACTATCATAGCACTGCCATGTAACAGAATGCTCTCTCAGCACAACTTGAACTATGAATTCTGGAAATAAAGTAGAGCTCAGAGAGTTGACAGTAAATGAAAGGAATAGACCCAATAAGCAGGTTGTATTAACTAGTAAGTTAATTTGCTTCCCACACAGTACTCCAAAAACAAGAATAGCCTTTTCCTCTTGATCAAGGTAGTGTGGACAGTGGTAGTCCAAGAGGAGACAAATGGATGGTACCCTGCTTCTCTTTACCACATGAGAGTTATAAAAGGAAAAGAATTAGCTATAGCTACATCAAGAAAATGAGGTGCTCAGTGAACCCCAAACACTTTACAACTGCCAAGAAGATGTAGTTAAGGCCTCATGCTGGGAAGCAACCTGCAAATTATGTGAAATTCATGGCCCACAAAATAGGATGGCACCACCCATCCTTCTGAGCCCACTACTGTACTTAACACAGTGAGAGATACTTGAAAATCAAGAGACCTTATGTCATTTCTTTTTAAAAGCTTTAATTGAGGTGTAACTGATGTACAATAAACTCAAACATTTAAAATACACAATTTAGCAATTTCAACATATGTCTATATCATGAAATTTTTAGTACAATTAAGAGAACAGCATATTTATCACCTTTGAAAGTTTCCTCATTTTATTTATTCCCACTCACTGATATCTCTCTAATCCTTATAGTGGGCACATGTCTAGAGCAGAGAAATAGTTCAAATGAAGCAGCCAGAAAGGCATTGTATATGAAGGAAAAAGTCTGGATCAATTGTATTCAACGTCTCACTTTCTTGGGACTTGCTGGGAATCAACAAGACACATGGCAGAGAATATGATGTTGTCCTTTTGTTATCAGTGCTTGCATTATTTTATTTGTATTTTTTTCCTTATCGGATAACAGTGGCCTACAAGATTGTATGATTTAGGGGAGTTGATTCACACTTTCTCAGATGTGTGTTACCACCCTACCCCCACCATAATAGTCCTTTTAACCCTAGACCATTATGTTCCCTCTCTCCTTTATCCTCATCTCATCCTTCTTCCCTCTAAAAGCCTCAATTCTTTAGTTATGTTCCCAGAGTTTGATTTTGGTTTAATTTTGTAACTTCTCTTCTTCCCCCTCTATATTTCACATATGAGTGAAATTATTCAACATTTGCCTTTATCCGTCTGACTTATTTCATTTAGCACAACCTACTTGAGTTTCATCTGTATTGTGCAAATGAAAGAGTTCATCTTTTGGGGTGAGGTATAATATATATCTGAAGATGTTTGACCCTACACAATGAAAACATACAGTATTATAAGCTGTGTTATCTCAATTTTTTAAAGAAAAATAGAAATCTTTTATATCCCATGTAAAACTCTTATTGATAGCTTAAATATTACCACTGAAAACAAGGGATACCAAGATTAAATAGAGAAATTATATACTCAGGAAAGGAGAATATCAACTTATGATAGAATATTTCATATCTTACTGAAAAGCATTTTAGAAAACTAAGAAGCTTTTTAAAAAACATGTGAAATGTAGATGAGACAGTCTAATGCTTCCTGGGTGGCTAGGATAAGAAAAAGTATTTATGGCATATGGAAAAGCATTATTTTAAAATTCTGAAACTTTTATTCTTTCTAGATCTCTTGTACTGAGTTCTTACTATAAAAATAAATGAGACAAGGTTATTGTTTGTCCTTTACAAAAAAATTCTGAAGAGAAATCCTGTTGAACTTTTTTGAATTAACCACATCATATAGTGTTGATTTCAAGACTAGACTTGATGCCTTAAACAGCTGTGCTGACTTCAACAGCAGCATGTCTGTTGCTTGAGTAGAAGGGGCTTTATTTTCATTTAATTCATCTTTAAAAAGCATATACTTTCCCATTTTGTACTAATTTATGATTATTAAAAGTAATTTTGATGTTAAAAAGAAGAGTTCATCTTTTTATAGTTGGCTGTATTCCATTATGTATATATATCATATCTGTTAATTCACTGCTCTGTCGATGGGTATTTTCATTGCTTCCATAATTTGTCTACTGCAAATAGTGCTTCCTGCATTAGTTTAATGCTGCTTTAACAACTTAACCACAACCTTGGTAGTTTAAATGTATGAACTTGTTATTTTATAGTTTTGGAGGAAAAGTTCCAAAAACCAATGCACTGGGCTGAAATGGAAGTGTTAGTAGAGCAGCATTTCTTTTCAATGCTGCAGAAAAGAATCTATTTTCTTGCTTTATTCAGCTTTGAGGGTCTTCCCAATACATTGGCAGAGTAATCAGTAGTAGGTTTAGTCCTTCTCACACTGCATTTGCCCAATCTCCTTTTCTATTGTCACTTGCCATCCTCTGACATTTACTGGTTCTCCTTTCCATTTTGAAAGACCCATGTGATTACAAGGGCCTACCCAGAAAATTCAGGATTATTTATTTATCTTAAGGACAGCTGATTGGCAACCTAATTCTACCTGTATCCCTAATACCCTTATGCTAGCACCATAAGAAGTGATAGGTTCTGCAGATTAGGATGAGAGAATTTCATGTTGTCTAACATAGTTCTTCGGCCACCCATATCCCTGCCCACCACCATGTTATTTCTATAGCAATGGGTGTCTATATTTTGTGAAAGATAATTCCTACCTTAGTTTATCTAAGGTAACCTAAATTTATCAAGTATTTTCAAATATGTATTATCTCAAATACATATATCTTACATATATGTATCAAATATGTATTATCTCAAATACATATATCATACATATATAAATATATATTTGTATGAGATAATACATACAAATATGTATTATCTCAGATATACTGTCAACTTAAAAAAGACATGAAATTGGGAGCTATGCGAGTTTGCCATATTGTATATAGCATTGGTAACAGAGATGATACCAAATACAGTTTTTTGCTAAATAATGCTACCTCTCATTAGCTACATATAGAAGAATAATATATTTAAGTACATATAGACATCATTGTTTATATATATTTACAAATGCATAGATGTTTGTGGTTTCTTTGATGATTGGTGAATTTGGGGCAGTGATATTTTCTTCTCCGAGATATGATAGAATTCAAGAAAGAAGATATTTAGTGCTAGACATAGTGTTAGACATCTAAAGAAAGAGAATAACTGGTCTCTTCATAGATGAATTTTGTGTATCCCTCTTCATCCTCCTCCAAGCATTTGGTTTGTCTAGAATATTATTTAACATATAAGATTTGAATATCTTTTTAAGTGGGGTTCATAATATCTAGGTTCTGACAATCCCTGGTGGTTTTTTTAATCTCTCAAATTGCAGACTGTAATATTCTATTCTTAGCACAAGTTAGATCAAGTGGACAATAGTAAATAAAGAGACTGAAGAATAAAATTCCCTAGTGTTTTTGTTACTAAACAGGAATCATGACTTTTTATTACCTGCTAGGTCCATATAAGTTTGTATCCCAGAAATAAATGAAAGAGAAGTGAAAACCTATGAATATTTTGAGACCGATTTTTTTTCATAACATAGTTAAACACCCAAATTCACTGGTTAAGGAATAGTGCATTAAGTTATACTTCTTTTCTTCATTCAAATCAGAAACCAGTTAACAGAAAGATGAAGTTTATAAAGAAACCAGTGTGTGTGTGTGTGTGTGTGTGTGTGTGTTTGAGGGGAGAAGAAAGGATGTAACTAATTCATTCTTCTTTAAATGATGAAATATAATCTGTTATTCCACCAAAAGCAGACCCTTAGACACAGTAATCTCTAGCATCAAGCTACAACACACTACTCTCTCATTTTTTTTTTTCTCCCACTAACTGAAATTCAATATAATTCTCTGCTGCTATTAGATGATCTTCCAGAACCATGGGTCAGACTTTTTTGACAGAGGAAATTCCTTTAATTTATCATCCCAACTGATTGGGTACTGATGGATAAAAGCTGATGGATAAAATACCACAAAGCATTCACATAGAGACTTCTAGTGCTTAGAAAAAAGCAAATTAATTATTTCTTGTACCTCTTTTGTAATGTAAATGATTCAAGAGCCTAGGGGGAATGTGTAATTGGGAAAAAGAATAAATGATACTACATACAGTAATCTGCATATAAATCTATTTGCAAATAATACATTCATTTCAAAAGCAAAATGAAGAGGCTACCCCAAAAAGATTTAAAAATGATTATCAATATATTTTTCACCTATAGTTCAAAGCTATCTGTAGAAGCAGCAATTAGAGTCATGGTGCTGGGCCCTGAGCCCCTAGCTGCCCAGCCTGTCATGCTCCTTTTGGGATTCAGGGAGTGCAAGGTAGGGAGATACCGCATGCCAGGGCTATGGGGAGTGGCTGGGGACACCCCCTCACCCCCCACACCCCTCAAGGTTGCCAGGGAAGGTGGGGGTAGCCCTGCCCACACGCCTGGTTCAGCCATGCTGCCGGGACCTGAGCTCCCCTCTGCTGGACATGTGGGCTGGCAGTAGAGAGTGTGGGGGTGAGGTGGGGGGGTGAGGGGGTTGGCAGAGGGTTGTGGGTGGTAGGAGTCATTCCCTTTGGTCTTCTGCAAATCCAGTCAACCCTCACCAGAAGCAACTAAACCAGTGATTCAATGGCAGTTGCACATAAATACAGAGGTGAAAAACAAAGTATTCTGGAGCAACGAACATTTCAGATCCACAGGACACAGGACTATAAGACTATATGATTATAGAGATGAACTACCTCAGAAATACAACCACTGAGATCTACAATGATGGGAATGGAATTTCCCATTCAGAGATGCCTTCAGCATGATCAAAAGACCCTCCCACTTTAGGGGGTGAGGGAAGCCACAGAACGAGCAGTGGCCCCATGATGAACTGGATCAACCATCTTCCAGGGCCTATCTCTATCAAAAAAATGGGTGCACAAACTTTGGCCAGGAGAAATGCTCCCAATGCCAGCAACGAGAACTACAAAACAAAGAAGGAGCAAAATATAACAGAAGATGGGTCAGAGCAGCCAATCAGAAAGGAGGAGACACTGAAAGAACACAATCATGTATGAACTGGTGGCCAGCAGCAAAAAGACACTTGGAAATTTAAGCACAGGTCACTGTGTCCCACGTCCACACCGGACAAAAAATGACATCCACACCAGACAAAAGGACATTGCCACAGGAAAGAAGAGGAAGAACCCAAGGGACATTAAACAATAAATGGCAGTGAAAGTAGAGATGGAGAGACCAGGGAGGTGTGTTTGGGGAGGGGGATTGAACACCCAAAAAAGGCAAATGTAAACAAAACTTATTCAATAAAAATTTATATTATTAAAAAAAAAAGGAGCAATTATTTTATGATAAAAAAGTATAGAACTTATTCAAAGGAAATGAGTATTCTACTAAAGAAAGTTAGCAGAAAATCAGATGCTAAGTAACTGTATAAAGTCACTTTTTGTTCTGACTATTCTAACTAAATTCTTCTGCAAGTAATTTGTTTTAGTTTGGGCTATTTTCCTCTACAGAGTTATTTTTTGTAAGTTTTTGATTTCAAACAAAGGGAATACACTTAGAAATAATGATGATAGTAGTAATAAGTGTGTCAACTAATTTTTAAAAAGCATATTTTAAAATGGTTCAGAAAGGATAATTATTTCAACAATAAAAAATTCATTCTCAGAAACTTAAAGCATTAGGAATAGGAAAGATAACATAAAGCATTAGGAATTAGGAAAAATAATTAAAACAATAATTTGTTACATTAAACTGCTATTTTAAATTTTGTCTTAAAATAATGATTGTTTTATGGGTTTTGATACAGTACCTGATTTTCCATAAAAGGAGATGGAAAATGTCAATAAAACTGAAAACTAATACTGTCTGATATGCTGTTAATGGAATTTGGGGATAAGATCCACTAATCATATATAAATAGCCAGTCTATATTTTGCCTTTTGTGACCGAGTAGTATTGCCAGACTGGAAAAAAAAATAAGTGATGGAGAGGGGAAGTTCTTTTAGTTATTCTCCATTCTCTAATCTAGAACTCAGGAGTCAGAGAATTTGTACAAAATTACAATGTACAAAGATGTATACAAAGGATAAAATGTAGTCCTCTTATTCAATATTTCAAGAGTTATTAGAGCAGGAAATGGATAGTTTTTTGTTGGAACTTTATAATCCAAGACTTGATATAGTGCCAACAAATAGAGATTATTCTTTCAATACATAGAATGAATACATAGAATAACTATAAGAACTAAAATCAAATAATTAGAAGAACATTAACAAAAAATGAAAAACAAGTAAAGGAAGGTTCTTGAACTAATATAAGATTTATGAATGAAGATTGCGATCTGCAACTTTAAGGGAAAATCAAGCCATATCTTTAGATATCCTGCAATTTTTTTATTCTATTCAAGAATGAAGAAAAATATAAGAATTTAGGAAGACTTCTTTTTTACATCTTTCCAAGACAGAGGGAACAAACACAGCTAAGAGGCACACTAGGATAGGGACTATCTAGAAAAATCAGTTAAACATATCTTGTCCATAATAGAAGTGACATTTATTCTGAGAGTCATCCAATATTCACAGGATGGCAGTTTGTATGTAGAGACCTCTGGTCTACTCATCATGAACTAGGATCAACTAATCACTCACAAAGCATTTCATTTCTTGGATATCAATTTCTTCACTTTAACGTTGAAGACTTTAAATTCAGAAGGGTATCAAATTAATTATGCGTGAACTAAATCAAATCTGCACATATGTTTTATTTGGAAAGGATAAAATAAATGTGTCTATATAAGACTATGTACAGAGAAAATCCACATGAAAATGTAAGCAAACCACTAGAACTGATAGGTGAGTCAGTTGTTGTATAAACAAAGTCCATTTACAGAAATAAATCGTGTTTTTATATACCAGTAATATACAACTAGAAATAAAAAATTAAAACATTATAAAATAATATAAATAAAATAAAACAATCTCCATCAAACTCCGAGGAGTAGATTTAATGAAAGCTTTGTAAAACTTTGCACTGAAAATGAAAATGTTACTTAGGGAAATTAGAGTCAAATAAATGAAGAAATGTATGTTTATAGATTTAAATAAGATCAGAATTTTAAATGTTTATTTTCAAGACTATAGATTCCATCAAAATCTCCGCAAATTACATGGTAGAAATACATAAACTGATATGACAATTTATATGGTATTGGAAGAACTAGAATAATTGCAAAATTTTTGAAGAAGAAAAATATCTGGAAAACAACTTGATTTTGAGATAAACTATAAAGTCACAAACATGAAATTAGTATGCTACTATCATAAAGAAAGAGAAAAAGATGAGTGACAAAATAGAATATTCAGAAATCAGTATATATACATATGTTAAGTCACATTTCATTAAAGGTACCAAAGAAATATGCAGGAAAGAAAACATTTTCAAAAAATGTTACTGAAAAAACTGGGTGCTTTATAGAAAACAAAATAAATAAAAAAGAAAATAAATCATGACAGTCTTCCTAACATCTTAGATAAGAGTTAGCTCAAAAGAGCTCTTAGACCAATATGTAAAGTCTTAGATCTTGGAGAAGAATGCAGAGTAGGTGAAGATTTTTTAGGACACAGAAATAATTAATAAAAAACAATTGATGAAAATAACTTTATCACAATGTAAAAATCCTATAAAAGTACTCAAGAAAATGAAGAGGCAAGTCACAGACTGGGAGAAAATATTGATAATAATATATGTGACAAATGGTTTTCACCCAAGATATAAAGTAACTCCAAAAATAAAATTTAAAAACATATTTCACTTAAACACACTTCACAAAAGACATGATTGGATGACAAATGCACCAAAGGAGTCCAATGTCATTAGTAAATAATAAGAAAAGGTAAACTTAGTATTCAGGAAGATACTACTTCATATGCAACAAATGGCTTAAGTTTAAAAGATGGACTATATACCATGTATCAATAATGAATTGGATCAATTGGAAATCTAACACACTGATAGAGTAATGTAATCATTTTTTGCTAATTAGAATTTAAAATATAGTCAAATGTGTATCTTTCCTATGACTCTGAAATTATACTCCCCAAAATGAAAGTATGTGTCCACAAGCACTTGTACAAGAACATTCAAAATGACTGCAGACTGAAAATAGCTCAAATGTTCTTTGGAAGAAAATAACCAAATTGTGGACTATTTTTATATTAGAATTCATTTAGAAATATTAAAACCATCGCTACACACAACAATATGGATATGTATCTTTAAAACAGCACATTAAACAAAAGAAACCATGCAGAGTATAAACTTATGATCTTATGTATTTTAGTGGAAGCTAGCAATATTACTCTAGAATCCAGGTTGATCAACTTTTTCTGGTAAGGGCTGGATAATAAACATGTTAGGTTTTGTAGTAACGTTTTAGTTTCTATATTCATTTGTTTTATCTTGATGTAAAATGTAGTTTTTTGGAGCAAAGTCAGACTATTATTTATTTTTTTAAGATTTAATACATTAAGAGGAAAAACTTTGAAATATCACAAATATTTATTGAATTATGACATGAGCAACATAGCAATAGATAATAAATCAGAAACCAGAGGCTATATTTGGTAAATATATATTATTATTCCTAGACCTCAAATCCCTGTGTTCATAAAGCAGGTGATGCCTCTCTTTGTGGGCTTTTTGTGTATAGTGTACTATCTCTTTTTTAAAAGAATGAGATAGCAATTGCTTGCAACACTGTATATAAATCAGAAGCACTGAATAGCAGCTCTTCAGATGTAGGTTACCTCACCACACACACTACCAAGTGAACTATGATAGAGGACTATGTATGCAGACTATTCTTTTTTATAGAAATTACATCACAAGGTGTCTTTGATTCAGAGCAAGCTTTTGGGACTCAATGGCCCTCTTTGGGCCAACTCTGTTTGGCTGGGCATTTACCTACAAAAGGATGGGTGATTTGGGTGTATTTTAGAAACTATTTTAACTGTATCCTTTCTCTTCTCCCTGTTGCATATCAATTATATTAAAGTTCTTTTTCATTGAAAGTTTTGTGCATGATAATATGTTTTGTCTTTATGTGATGAATAACAGAACTCATTTGGAGCAGTCAGGTTTGGGGTTGCTAGGCTGCCCCTTAACCTACCTACTAACATGCTTTTCAAAACTTGTCAAAACTTCTGTGCAGATCTGTGCATATTTTACTTTTGTTAAATTCACCTGATTTAAGAAAGTCATTTTCGATTCCGTTAGCCAGTAAAAAGATAGTAAGAACACATGACAATTTTATGTTCATTAACTCAAAAACCTAGAAGAAACAGATCAATTTCTTAAAAACTACACTGCCAAAATACAACCATTATGAAATAATCTGAATAGTCATATAGTACTTGAAAAATTGAATTCACTGTTTAAAAGCTCCTGAAAAAGATATCTTTAGGACAAAATAATATCAATGGAGAATTCTACTTAACATTTAAAGAATATGAATTTTATACAAACTTTTTCAGAACACGGGGGAAAAGTGAATAATTTCCAGCTGATTTAGCACATCGATATTAACCTCATACCAAACCAGAGGAACACAGTACATAAACAAAAATCAAAATAATAGAAACATTTCTTATAATTGTAAACAAAAATCATTAATATAATATTAACAACTAGAATTCAGAAATACTAGAAGGTTTTATACACCATGACATAGTGGGTTTTTTCCCCTAAGGATACTTGGATTTGAAAATCTGTTCATGTAATGCACCATATCAAAAAAAAAAAAAAATCCTTGATTGGTAAAAATTTTAGGTTATCTAAAAAATCATAAAAATTAATCTGTACTTAGATTTCACTTTCATAGAATGCTGATGAAGTTCCCTATATTTAAATAGTATAGAAAATAAAAGATGGCATGTTCCTAAATTTAATCCTTGAAGAAAACATACACAACCTTATTCACATGTATACACCCAAGCATGTTATCTCTTCCTATACACATGTAAATACAAAACAAAAAAAGATAAACTTTTTAAAATGGTCATGTTCCAGCATCTAGTAGAACTATATGAAGTTTGAATTTTCCTTTTGAAAATATACATTGCAACGGACTTGAATATTTAGACACAAGAAAAAAATAAAAGAAAGCAATCTAAAGACTGATATTCACTAGCATTTTTTGCTAGGTGATTTTACTCATTTCTCTTATTTTGTAATTGTGAAAATTGTATCAAATAATATAAACAATCTTATGATCTCAAGAAACTATTCACACATATAATTCCCCTTGAGTTTATATCTTTATAGATATATTCTAAAGGACTATGTGTGAGACATTTGAGTATTACAGTTTTAAAGCTGACCACTGGACCAGGCTTAAACAGATTGAAAAATGGATTAACATGAACATATTGAAAATAATGATACAATTTCAGAAAATGAACTATTGTGGTCAAGTCATAAGGAATTACCCTTTAAAAATGTATTTTAAAAATACCATCTTTCCATTATGACAAATTAGGTGACTCCCATAGATAGATGTTATTATGAATATACAGATGAAAAGTGCATCAGTGACTCTTATTATAATAATAGTCCAGTATTAGTATAATGTCCAGGAATCAGATATAATTACTGTGAAAGCCCCATGGCTTACATCTGGCACTGGTTTCTTAAGTAATCAATCTGAAATTTTTTTCTGAAATAGTGAGTCTGGGGGCATCTTTACCAAATGGAAAACTACATTTTCATTAACAATAACACATTGATTTCTATTTAAAGTGGGCATTAATGGATAAATAATTATTCAATATTTAGAGTAGAATCTCAGATACTGCTTTTTCCTGAATGTGTTATATATTTTCAAACAATTCCAACTCCCCCAATTTAAAAATCATAGATTTGATTTTATATTTCTTGAACAAAGGTAAAGAGACCGAAAGAAAAATAGCTGAAAAAAAAAAGTGTGTGTGTATAGCCTACAGAAAGTACACACACAGATATGAGAGTTAGTAGCATCTCCATTTATTCACATCACAGAGTACTAACCACTATACGATCATGGCAGCATCTCCATTTATTCAAAGTAGAGGTAGGGGATGCTGGGGAAATACGAACAGAAAAGGAAAATGGCCACTTGAGAGATAAGAGCTGATTTGATAGACTATTTTCACTTTCTGTTTTGAACTCTTCTCACTCTGAGACACTACCTACAGTCTAACAAAAATTCGCTAACCCTGGTTAATGCACTTCTAGGTTCCTAAGGAGGTAAAACCAAGAGACTATATTCTACAGGCTCCCTTGCTAGCATCATTCTAAATAGAAATTGGAGTCCAATGAGAGGCATGTATGAGATTCACACAGAAGAAAAGGAAACGCATGATTAGTTTTAGACAGAGGTAAGGTTTCACCTTTAGCATTTTGATGTTCCCTGAGTGCCAGTCACATGATACTTCAGGTAACTAAGTTTTGGTGGTAGCTTTCCCACACTTGTTACACATTCAAATTTCCCCAGAGGTGTTTCTGGTTTTCACTCTTTTTGCCTTCTTGTGCAAATCTTTAACTCTGTATTTGATCCACAAAACAATAATTGGTTGTTGGTTTGACATAAAAACAATATTAAAGATTATTTCAAAAAATATAAAATTAGTTTCAATAAAAATATGGTCATAAAATTATCAATCAACCAAATGGACCACATTCCAATTTGAAACAAACAAACAAACAAATGGTCTTGGGAAATATGTGCCTTTTTCAAATTAAAATAGTCTGTTTATAAAAAGTAGAATTCTAGCAACTTACTTATATCATCTTGTATTGAAGAAGCAGTTCTAATTTGGCCTCCCTAACTCTTGATGGGCTTGGATCTCTCATCTCCCACCTATATTTATATCTTGCCCTGGATAAGGCTATAGGTCAATAGTAGAACTTTTAACTGTAATATTATCATGGATTCTAGAACAGTGCAGATTTGGTGAAAGATGTACTTATTTACTTTCTCCCATTATTCCATGCTCATTTTTATGAAAGTCATTTATAATGGTAATGCCATGAGCTAAGCTAAAAGTCAGGGATATTAGTACAAAGATAAAGAAAGGAAAATGGTTGTTGGGGGACAATTAATAGGGCCAGACATACACAGAATTTGAATCCAGCACTAAGTAAAACTAAAGGCTTACTTGTTTGTTACATTCTGTTGTACTACTCCACACTGTAGGTAATACGAGAAAACAGCA
Source organism: Uropsilus gracilis (assembly GCA_004024945.1). Lineage (NCBI taxonomy): Eukaryota > Metazoa > Chordata > Mammalia > Eulipotyphla > Talpidae > Uropsilus > Uropsilus gracilis. The sequence goes on from PVHY01009062.1 coordinate 31,104, forward strand.
ATTTTAAATAGAGTTGCAATATAATGAGATCTTTGGAGAAATTAGAAAGAGGTACAGATACAGGAAGCAGTTGTAAAAGTTAAAGCAACAAAAGATGGCTGGAAACATCTTTCTACTTTTATAATTCAATGAAGATCTCAAAGAATTTATACTAACATGGGTATATCTATTGAAGCTTACTGTATTAGAAACCAAACAGTGAGGAAATTTTGAAGCATAAGACCACACAAATACATTTTATTAGTCATCAGAGTAATAATATCATCACAAGTCAGGCAGCTTTTGTAAAATTCTGAACATTTGGAGACAGTACAATAGGCAAATAATACCTTAAGATGAAATTATTCTGGCCTCTCAAATCCCTTAAAAGAGTCTTGGGGATCTGCAGGGATCTCTGCATGACACTTTTGAGAACCATAGACTTAGAACAAGTTTCTGATAGTAGAAATGTGAAGGAGGAAAAGTTTATAGACCTTATAAGAAAAGAAATAAACAACAGAGACCTCCTTCAGTAAAACATGTTTTACAAATACAATCACCCTCAACGTTTGTTGTTATTGTTTTAAACCTAACCTTAAGGAAGACTGTGCAATGTTTCATTTTATTCAGTCCTTATCTATGCTATTAAGTTTTTCCACAGCCTCTAAATATAATGAATAATGTATAACATATGTGTGTGTTGAGTAGCATATAATTTTCAGGCTACCCAGAATCAAAGTTCTTTTAATGCAACTGAAGTTTTGAATAACTGCTTTTGACTAACGCTTCAAAAATTACCCTGTACCTTCAGGGAAATTTTCTTCACAACAAGTCTATAAGATTCTGATCTCTGTTGTTTCTTCAGAGAATTGACTTCTGTGTTTTTCTTGGTGCTGGTTCTGACAATGGTCCTTCTTTGGTCATTTAACATTGTTTACTGCTCAACTATTGCTCCATCTGTTTCTTCTGATCACATCTTAAACCAGGATTCCATTTTTATTACTCAGTTAGACTTAGTTTCTCAACACCTGCTCCGACTTTCCTCCTGGTTGTACCCACCCAGTTCTGGTATGTAAGCTGATTTTCCTATATTCAGTTGGCAGTCATGTCCAGTTACAGATATTGTGAATTTACAAGATGAAACCAAAATATCTACTACTCACTGTCATTCGAGAGATAAAACTTTTCTTTTAGTTTTCATACTTCTAGGTCAGACAGTGAAGATGGGCTACTTTGAAAGAGAAAATTGATCAAAACTAAGAGGCATATGCATCACAGAAGAAAGTGTTGCTTCTTTTGACTTCTAGAAATTGATAATCAAAAACATGAGGATTCTATTTGTTGGTTAGCCAAGTGCAGACTCACAGTTACATGTCGTAACTTTGAAAACCAAGAACTTTACTTTGTATGTAAAGTTTGAGATGCCTTTGAAAGATCTAATGTTGACTGGGCATTTGTGTATATGAAAGTCTGAATTCAGAGATTTGAGTTTGTGATAGGAACTCAGAAAGCATCCCCATGAAGTTAGAATATAAAGCTTTGAAGATAAAAGAAATTAGGGAACACATAAAGGTAGAGAACAGAAGAGTAAACAATGAATAATATACTGTGTTTCAAAAGAATTTGACTACATAAAATGCAATACACCAGAAGATTTTTATATTTATATACAAAGTAATAATGATAAAACTTGATTGTATTAACAAAATGTTTCCACTGGCAAAGGAATAAGTAAAAAACATAAGAGGCTTGTATAGCTTAGTATATTTATGATAGGAAGATAAAAATAACACCAAAAGTTAATATCTTTTTTTGTTTTAATAAGACTAAATAACTGAAATATGTTTTTATTTTAAATAAAATAGTATGAAGATGACTAACATCTTTGCTTTCTTGGATGTTCAGATATGAAATTCATAATATTACAGAATCTTTTTCGTCCCAAATAAAGGTGACAAAGATGGAGGAAAATGATTCAGTGTGTCTAGATACACTTTAAATATTAAGGTATGATTAAGACAGGAGCACAATGATGGGAAATTTATAGTACCAGGGATGTACATTCTATTACCATGATAGTTTATGCCTACCAGTATAGTCAGATTAAAGGTAACTTTAGAACAATAGATAGACTTTCCAATTGCAGATTCAAGGTTGCAATTTTACAGACATATAGGCTCTCAAATCTCTAGAGGAAAATGCAGAAAAATAAAAACTTACTGAAGTAAAGCAATGTGCATCCTACATTATTATGGCAACAAATCGATAATGGTATTACAATAAAATCTGGTGTAATCACATTTTCCTTCTTTGGTATTGCAGCATTAATCTCTGTCTCATGGGGGATGGGATGGCTCACAGGATATATAATGGAATGCAGAATATTTTGTCTGTTACAAGCAAGGAAATAGGACCAGTAATTACTGCAACTTTTTATTATTTCACAATTGCTGGCTGATATTTTTTAGCACCTTGAACAGTTTAAGTACCTCAGAATTCCCATCCCCATACAAATGCTGTTGATATTATGTATTCTAAAGATTTCTGTGCTTTTTCTGTATTCTACTACTGGTTGAAAGATACTGAAATAATCAAGTAAACAATTATTACTGGCTGAGCACCAGATGGAAGGGTAAAGATGGGCTGGAGATAACACTTCTGTCACCTTAGTATAAGTGTGGCAGAAGAAAACACACTACTGGTTTCTTTTGTCTTGTTTCTTCTATGATTAAGAAAGTATTTATTTTCAGAGGAATTAGAGGCATACAGCTAAAAAAAAATCAAAGCAAACTAAGGTCTTATTTTAATACTCTCCAACTACTGTGAATAAATTCAACTAGATCTAGTTGTGTTAAATTTATTATTCTTAATACTGTCTAAAGCTCACATACTGAATTTTCTCTCAAAGATTGATAATATTCTTAAAAGTTATCATGAGAAGAAAACTTCTAACTGCATGGTGATGGATATTAACTAGACTTATTGTGGTGATCATTCCACATTATACACAAATATTGAAACTATGTGTGGACTTAAACTTAAATATTATAGGTTAATTTTATCTCAAAAAGTTTTTATTATAATTTGTTGGAATAATGACTTTAAATATGCAAAGATCTTTATGAACAAACACTCCAACAGAATTAAACATTTCTAAAAGACACATTTCTTATTCCATTTTAAATTACTTTTATTAGTAGTATTTAATCACCCCATGATCAAAAGCACATATCACTAATATTAGATTACATGGCCATAGAAGTAAACTCTCATATTGTTATCAGTACAGACATTTATGGAGAGAAACTTGACAAGTGTTTTTCAAATAACTATTTGAACTGAGAACTGAGCTTAAGAGCTGGAAATTAATGGTAACATTTAAACAATAGTCAAATTTCTCTGTTAACTTTTATGTTTCTAGGAAATAGTGAATCATCTGCAATATCTAGAGCATACTGATTGACAGCTGATACCAAATAATCACATGAACAACAATATCTTATTTCTAGAAACAATCAAATGAAACTCATGCCAGCAGTTAGTGTAACATCCATTTTTTTAAGCCTTCTGTAAACAATTTCAATAATCATTTCTGAATCTGCATCTCCAGTATTCATTAGTATTCCTTCACTGTTAGGTATCTGGTGACTCTGTGATAGATATTAAGTGTCCTTGGAGAGTCAGATCTCACTAGTATGCAGAAGCAGATACAATGGCTCACATTAGCCCAAGTTCTGTTAAGAAGCCTGAAGGTGAAACTCAAAGGATGGTGAGTTACAAGTGGTAGTTCAAGTTAGATTCTTGGTGAAGTCAAAATGTCATTTCTTCCGCCTTCTCTCAAACACATGGGGCATGCAGTCCTTAAAATGATGAGGTTGGATTCAATGAGATGAACAGGGCTTGTGTATACACTAAACACATTTTTTTTGCTGTTATTTAATTCTTGAACATATATGATGTGCAAGTGTATCACACTCCCAAATGACCATCTCACTTCTGAATCTCCTGGTGTCTACACTTAGGGGAGAACTATAACTTCAGTAGTATTCAAATCCATGTCATTAGCGATAAAGCATGTATAGTTCTAGGAAAACTTTGGAAATTTTGAGCATATTAATATGGAATATTATTCCATATCTGACTCATTGGAGACTAAATCTCCAATCCTGACTTATTGGAGAAAATGTCTAGTATTTTATCTGAAGATATAAGGCACAGCCCTATCACATTTCCTTTAATTTATTGTAGGATGTTCTCAATAAGATACAATTTTGTGTTGTTATCTAGAGTCCTTTTTCTGGGCTATTTTCATGTAAGAAATATTCAGGGGAATGAGAAACAGCAAAGAGATATAAATGGCATCCTTGGAATTATCAACTTTTTTTTGACATCTAAAATAATGACACATTATAGAAGTTGTTGTTGTGTGTTCATACTCATGGACATACTTTTTTATTAATCATTTTGTTGTTTACATATTTATGCATATATATATGTATACAATCATTGCATTCTCTGGTGTTTTCTCTCTATCCCATTACCCGAGAGCCCTCCTCTTGATCTTCCTGTGCTCCTCCCATTAGCCACTTTCTCCTTCCCCTTCCCCCTTCCCTGGCAGCCTGCCCAGCTCAACTGTCAGCTTATTTTGGGTTTTTCTTGGCCTTTTGTTTATTTCTATATCCCATCTATAGGTGAGATCATATGGTTTCTGTCTCTTTCTTTCTGACTTATTTCTGCTAATAAGATTCCCTCTATGGTCACTCATGTTATCACAGATGCATCATATTTTTCAGTTTTGATTGCAGAATAATATTCCCCAGTGTAAATATATCAGAGTTTTTTCAACCTTTCATCAGTTTTAGGGCTTTTCTATATCTTGACAATTGTAAATAGTGCTGCAATAAACACTTGCGTATAGGTTTCCTGAATTAGTACTTTGTATCCTTTGGGTAGATTCCCAGCACTGGGATTGTTGGATTGAATGGTAGTTCCATTTTCAGTAGCTTAAGGGTCATCCACACAGCCTTCTACAGTGGGTGAACTAGTATTCACCCCTACCAGCAGTGTTAAGAGTGTTCCTTTTTCTTCTCTACATCCATACCAACACTTGTTGCCTGGGTTTTTTTGTTTGTTTGTTTTTTTATGGGTCATTATTACTGGTGTAAGATGGTATCTCAGTTTGGTTTTGATTTGCTTTTCCCTGATTACTAGTGATATTGAGTGTTTTTCATATGCCTGTTGGCCATTTGTATTTCCTCTTTGGAGAAGTGTCTTTTTAGGTCTTTTCCCATTTTTTTTGATTGGGCTTTTTGCTTTGTTTTGTTAAGTTACGTGAGTTCTTCAGGTATCTTCGTTATCAGACCCTTATCACTTGTATGAAGGCAAAAATTTTCTTCCATTCTGTTGGATTTCTTTTCTTTGTTTATTGTCTCTTTTTCTGTACAGAAAAATTTTAGTTTGATGTAGCACCGTTTGTTTTTCTTGATTTTTTTTTACCATGTCCTGAAAAGGGTTTCTGAAGTCTAAGTTTTGCCCAAATTTTCCTCTAAGTACTTCATGGTTTCAGGTCTTACATCCAAGTCTTTCATCCGTTTTGAGTTGGTTTTTGTACATGGTGTAAGGAGGTGTCTTGGTTCTTTTTTTTTTTTTTTTTGCATCATTTTGCACCAGTTTTCCCTGCATCATTTATGTCTGGGCACTTGATTCTGGTCCATTGTTCTGATTGTCTGTTTTTGTTCCAGTACCATGTTGTTTTAATTATTATGGCTTTGTAGTATTTAGTTTGAAGTCTGGGATTGTAATATCTTCGACCTCTCTTCTGTTGGTCAGGAGGGTTTTGAATATTTATGGTTTTTTGTTATTCCATATGAATCAGTAATTTTTGTTCTGTCTCTTTAAAGACTGTCATTGGAATTTTTATTGGAATTGCATTGAATCTGTAAATTGCTTTCGGTAGGATGGCCATTCTGATAATGTTAATTCTTTCAATCCATGAGCATGGAATGTCTTCATTTCTAATTTTTTTCTTCTATTCCTTTTAAAATTGTTTCATAGTTTTCTTTGTATAGATCTTTCATGTTTTTTGTTAGGTTTATTCCCAGGTATTTAATTTTCTTGGTGCAATGGTAATTGGATGTTTTGGGGGGATCTTTTTCTTCTGATTTTTTGTATATAAGAAAGCTACTGATTTTTGTGTGTTGATTTTGTATCTGGCTACCATACTGAATTGGTTTATTACTTCAATTAACTCCTCTGTTTTTTTATTTGGAGGGGGTTCTTGACATAAAATATCATATCAACTGCATATAATAATAACTTTATTTCTTCTTTCCTTATTTGTATTCCTTTTATGTCTTTCTCTTGCCACATTACCCTAGCTAGGACATCCAGTACTATGTTGAAAAGTAGTGGTGAGAGTGTGCATCCTTGCCTGGTTCCAGATCTTAATTGAAATGATTTGTTTCCCCCCCATTAAGGATGATGTTTGCTGTGGGTCTGTCATAAATGGCTTTTATTATGTTCGGATATGTTCTTTTTATTCTGATTTTTTAAAGGGCTTTCATCATGAATGGATGCTGTACTTTAACGAATGCTGTTTCTGCATCTGTTGATATGATCATATGGTTTTCAGTTTTTTCCTTTGTTGATGTAATGGATTATTTTGATTCATTTATGGATGTTGAACCATCCCTGTGCCCCTGGGATAAATCCCACTTGGGCATGGTGATTAAACCTTTTATTGTTGGATTCAGTTTGCCAGGATTGGAATAATCAACTTTTAAAAGTATATTAATAAAATGGTACACTTTGTGTATTAACAAAGTGTGCATTGGATGTAGTAATATGAATATTAAATTGTACACCATAAACTGTACATTGTATAAAGCAACTGAGAAAGTTTACATTATATGTGAAGACATTTCCTTGTTGAGTGGGTTAGAATAACCATTCTCCCTAGATAAATGGTGTATCAATCAGCTGTAAGCTATCATATTTAATAACTGACAGAAGACAAACTACCAATAAGTGGAGGACTTGCCTTTATAATACTTAAGCATTGAGTCAAGATTATCTCCATTATTAACATTTCTTGAATGTGCCTTGGCATGTGTTTTCTAGAGTATGAGACAAAGGAGTTCAAGGAAGTGGACAGTGCAACAAACTGTGAGTTTCATGTTCATTTGTGTCACTAGGTAAAAGGCTTGCAGATTATTGGTATAAAGAAAATGAAAGATAGTCTAACCTAATTTGAGTGACCTAAGCTGGGACACATTAAAAATAGGGAACTATTTTTAATTACACTAGTTACACATGGTAAGCACGTGACCTGTAAAATTACAAAAAAACAAGGTCAAATCCCAGTTCTACCAGTTCTTAGTGATGTGATATTGGAAGAGTTTTTCTCTCAGCCTGTTTACCAATTAAATGGATTTACTAACTGCTACCCCATACAGGTATTGTGTTAGTCAGGCTCCAAGGGGAAGTAGGAAGTTCAAAGTTACTTGAACATAGTTTAATATAAAGGGTTTTAAGCTTTAAGAGAGGGTAACAAAGGACTGGCTAGTAAGAAGCAAGGAGAGCTCTACAAATGTGGTAATGGCAAGTTGTAAGGAGCAGCCACTGCCAGAAGGCTGAGATAGAACACCAGGGCAAGAACTGTGGAATTGGCAGGCTACAGAGATGGAGGAGCTTCCTCCATGTACTTGTCTGTGAGGCTGTCTGACTGACCGGGAACTGGGCGGATTTCTGGAATTTGGTGCTACTTGCTGCTACACTAGCAGCTGCACTACACACCTCAACTGGAAAAGGTCTCCTTGCTGCAGGGTAACACACCAGACCCAAGAAGGAAACCTTCCTCCTTCAGTGTCCTTACAACACCTACTTCTGACTAAGCTTGATTATATGCCACATGGTAAAGGAAAGATATTTAAAGAATTTGACTCCCTTTTATTTCAGTGTAAGGAATAAAAGGTAGATTTGGAATTGAGAAGCAACGAATTGATACATAGCAAAATCTCACGGAGAACCATATGAGTAGGACAGTCGACATGCTTCACATGAACATTAGGTAAGCATGTAGCGTGGTGCCTAGGATATGGAGAGTGAGTCATTTGTTGGATAGCATTTTATATTATGTATATAATGTTTTTAGTTTTATTGTTAAAAGAGGCTAGGCCTCTAATTAATGATTGTGAGAAGTGTGAGGCAGTGGATAATGTCCAAAAGGATGAGACAATATTTATTATCCGTAACAATAAAACAGTGGTTTTTTGATGCATAAAATTTAGGGGACATCTTGATCTGTGATTATTTGTTGAAACATATGTGTAAGGCCTTAAAATAGCAGCAAGACTATTTTGATAGAACTCTAGCATGGGAAAAAAGCTCAGAATTTTAAATGTTCAAATAAAGCATCCATCCTCATTAATAAAGACAGTTTTTCATGGGATCGCCATTGTCTTCCTTTTGTATCAAAAGGAATTATGTTGTCACCTCATTAATCCTCGGTGCACTTGGGAGGCAAGAGTATAGAAAGGTTCACCCCATTTTATATTGCCTTTTCTTCTCATAATTGGTTAATATCCTGTTATTAAAACCAAGAACTCTATCTTTTATTTTTCTTGTTCTAGGAAAAAAATTAGTAATTTTTGATTCTAGCTCATAATATTTTGTAATTTGGCACATGGTGTTTTATCCTATTTTATTTATGCTTCCCATAGCCAAGATTCTATATTTCTCAAATCACTAGTTTAAAGGTTAAATATTAGGGTTTTATATTTGCTGCAGTTGTCTAACTACATCTATATTCCTTACTGTTATCTAAATCCCGTCTTCATTTGCTATAATAATTCACTCCCACACAATGTTTATTTAATATTTCTCAGAATTAGTCTTTTATGCAAAGTCATATGTCTTGACCTCTCATTCAATTAGATTTAAAACCTCCTACACTTTTCCCTTTTAATGATGTCTTTTAAATTTCCATTTCTGAAAATTTCTTTTGAGCAAATATAATGATTACTTTAGATAAAAATACTAATAGTTGATTCCTTTTATTCTAGAAATTAATTTTCTTAGATGTAATAGTGAGCCTCCCTTTGTTATATTACTTGAGCCATGAGGGTTATCTGGAAGTATTTATCTTCAACTCAGTTAATTTTCCTTTACATAAATGTTTTGTCTCTGTTTTAGGTATTTCTGTCATATCAATTAAGAAATTTTTAAAATGAGGCAAGTATATAATGAGTAATTTAAGACAGGTGGAATACTAGCTAAATTTACCTTTTTCTAAAATATACTTAGAATTTTAGGTTTCATTGCATTTCTGTGTTGTGTAAAATATCTGTTGAATATAGTTATATTGGGATACAGTAGATTTATGAAAGAATTTAGTATTTTTTATTTTACTTTGATGCAATCCTTTTATTTATTGTTATTCTTATAATGGTTTGAGGGGAAAGTAATTGCTAGTAATAAATATCAGAACCAATTATATATAATTCTAGATGCTAGAACTTTGTAGTGTATAATTAAAAACCTTCCTACAAAATTCCTATAGTCATTTTGTTTAAGACATTTGGCCTTAACCATTCTTTTGATGTATAAGGAGTCTTCTGACCTTATATAGCATGTATATATATATATATGCGATATATATTTATGTATGTATATATAAGCATATATATACTTATATATCTATATATAGATATATAAGCTTATCTATAACTTAGATAGCTTCAGACTCAACCACATTTGCAGATTCACTGTCCTGTATCAATTATCCCATACCTGCACTTTTTGCTCTTCTCTGACTGAACAAAACCTCTACATTTTCTGGCTATTTTTCCAATTCCCAACTACATTCATAAATTTTTCCAGTTCCTTAAACCATCTGATCTCCCTAGCTGGTTGCCTCTTAAATTCTAGTATAGTTCATTGTTCTTATTGCCAGTTATAGTTATTTTACAGATGGTATCTATTGCCTTCTACTCTCAGGTGTCATCTCAGGATATAGATATATTTCAATGACTTTCCCCCAAAAGGAACAAGCAAGCAAGCAGACAAGCAACTAGCAAATCCATAGCACTTATTATGGTTCATGGTAGTTGGTCAGTGTTGATTTGTTGAAGCAAATATTTGTCAAATTTGTATGTAGCACCTGCTATGTAACAGATGCTATTTTGGCTGGGGGGTTGGGTGTGTGTGGGGGAATAAAACACCAAGTTTAAAAATGTTATAGAACATCCTGCCTAATAGTAAGAAATATGTAAATAAGCATCTGAAATAGCAGAGCTGATTTTAGATCAACGCTATTGAAATCAGGTGAAAATGAGGCAGAAGCCACCAACTAACAAGCCACAGTTAAAATGCAGCTTCTGCCACCCAGGTCTCCTCAGGTTCATACCACCTATGCGTAGTAGTTGCCAGTCAAACATGCAGTTCAACAACAGGGTTGATTTACAGGGAAAACAAAAAGTCCTCAAAGCCACAGTGGCCAGTTATCTTACCCCAATCACCCTTTTCAGTCCCAAAGGTACATGTTCATAATGGTGCCCCTTTGTCTCTCCAAACCTGAAGGAGGCACTGTGCAAAGTCCAGTCTTTCTCTGGTGTCTTCTCTTTGCTTCTTCTCCCTCCAGTGTTCTGGGCAGCTCAGCTTCTCCAAGGGTCTTCAACTTTTTCAACAATTGTTGTTACACAAATCAGCTTTCCAAATCCCTGGCCATCTCCAGGTACCAGCTCACTATGCCACCTTGCTATGGTGCCACATGCTCCACACCGGCTACTCTTCCGTGGGCCACCATGGCTCCCTACCACTACAAGCTCAGTCTTCCAGGGGTCTTCTGCCCAACTTGGTTACTTGGGCTACTCTTTACCCACCTGCTATTCTCATGTCTCTCCTCTCCCCAAGTCTGTCTCTAGTCTCTCTGCTCCTTTCTTTTTTATCTCTCTGTTTTTTCCCCTAAAAGACAAAGGCTCCAATTTCCCTCTACACACCTTCTAGGTGATACATTTTCTCTTCAGGGTCTTCACCAGGAATTTGCAACAAAGTGAAATTACCCTTATCCTGTTTAGGCCATCTTTCACCTCTATGTTTTTCAGACACAGCTAATGGCATCAATGCCTAAATTTTAATGCTGTCCATATTTGGGTTCTGGCTTCAGTACTGCCCTTATTGCAGTCCCAGCTTCACTATGAAGAAGAAGGCTACTCTAGTGCAAATCAGGAACGGTTTGGCAGAGGATCAAATACTTTAACTGATTTCTCATAGAAAGAAAGAGGGAACAGAAACAAATTTTAGGCAAGGGTGTAAAAGGGTGTAGAGATATTAGTTGTCTCAAAGGCAATATTTCAATTATAACAAAGACTGACTTCCCTGGACTCATTTATAAATTAAAGATTTTAGCTTTTATGAAAGTGAAATCTTAATACCATTGCAGTCAGCTAACTATCCTAGAATTAGGAAATCACGTCTCTTCATCTGAAACTATCTTATTCCTTTCAAGAATCCATATCCAGCCAGGCATGGTGGCATGCGCCTTGTAATCCCAGCTCTCTGGGAGCCTGAGGCTAGGCATCACTTGAGTCTGTGGGTTTGAGACAACCCCAGGCAACATAGTGAGACCTAGTCTCTAAAGAATAAAAAATAAAAAAAAATAATAATTCATATACAAAACATATGGTTTCTTATTTGAAAATTTTGATTGAAATAACTTTGGTTTATGATAGTCTATAACCTTTAGGTGTGTGCATTATAAATCAACAGGTATATATTATATTCACTACCATAAGTCTAGCTTCCATTCTTCACCATACAATTGTGAAACCAATATTAAACTTAAATATTTGCAAATACTGGCAAGATTCTTATAGGTTTATTGCATTGTTATAGTAGAAAAAAACTCATGCAGACTAAGCTAACATATCTTGCCATAGGTAAAAATAATATATCCTTTCCAAGATTTTGTAAGGTTTAACATTAGACAATAAAGTGTATTTTAATGTCAAAATATATTTTTTGATCTGTTAAAGTTAAGTTGATTTTCAAAGATTTTATAATTTCAATAAAATTGATAATGTTTTTTCCCTCCAAATAAACATTGTAGCTCTGGTACTGTGATATTACTCTTTAAAAAATGCTGTGAATGCAAGTAGAAATTGGAGTAGTGTCCCTAAAGAACTTTCTATGCAGGTACTCCTGCTACAGCATTTGTAAATGCAGCTCTTCATGCAAATGCTAGATTAGACTGAATGATGAATTTAAAACAAGTGGGTGTACTCACTGTGGCCCAAATTAAGCCTGTTCTAAAGTTGCTATAGCAACATTATCTGTACCAAATGTCCTGCTCTAAAAAATAATTGGAAACAGTTCCCATTATTTATGAAGAAAAATAAAATCACTATTAGTTTTTTATATTCTACTACACAAAATGTATTATTCACATAAAAATTCAAAAAAATCAGAAAAATTCATGAAGGATAATATATATATATATATATAACTTTTATATAATTATAGAAATAAAAAAGAAGAAATAAAATTAGTATGCAGGCATAATACGACTACCTGAAAGTTGAATAAAATATTTGAATAAAGATATTTTTCTTTTTCTTGAATAATACCTGATGAGAAAGTCATAAATATTTGCTTGGGTCTTGTATATATGAAGTGCTTACCTACTGCATCATATACATTTCTTCAGCATTTGGAGGAAGTTAAGGAACAGCTGAAGTTTTCATATTATTGGTAGGATAGTAAATAAACAAATTCAAACCACATAAAAAAAACCATGACAATTCAAAAAGCAGAGAGGTCTAAAATGTTTTATGATCTAAAATGTTTTTATGAAAGTAATGCAAATAAACCAAAGGGTAGAACATTTAGAATTTGACCATGGTAGCTACCTGAGGTAATAAAACCCCAGGACAAGATGCATTTCTTTCTGAAAATGATTTAAAAATCATTTCAAAATCTATCAATAAATTGTTTCCATAAGCAATTTTACAGAAATATTGTAACATTTATGGAAAGCAAAGACACATAAAATGGAAGGAAAATAACCCCTACAAACAACATACTATTTATTGCCTAATAACCTGTGAAAGTAAACTCTATGTAATTTTATTCAACATTTCAATACTATTTTTTTTCTTGAGTTTTGGAAAGGCACTTTCTCTCAATGTAATTTTAATTCTGAAGTGCCATTTCATGCTTCATTATCTCTGAGTAGGAGTTGTAGTTTGTAGTTGGCCCTCAGCTTCATTTGTGAATCATGGGTTGTATAGCTAAGTATATTTTTTAAAGCATCTGAGTGAGCTGAACAATACTTTCCCCTATATATTAGTTAGGCTTTCTTATTTAACAACACTAGAAATGAAAGTGACAATTCTTGAAAACAAGATGAAAATATAAAAGCTGCAACATATTGAAGATGCTAAAATCACTGTATTGCAAAGTGAAAACATTTTATTCATGAATCCTTGCTTTCATTCCTGCCCAATTCCCATGACTTTTTCTACTCAATAATATGACTAGCTCAAAGAAAATGTAAAATATAATAATAATAATAATAATTGTAATAATAATAAAGAGCATGATGCTAAATACTGTTTTGTTTTTAACAACATTTGGGCACTGAAGCATTCTTATCTCACCTTTTCTAATAGATGCTGACCTAAGTTTTCAGTCTGTAGATTTATCATGTATGTCTGCTTGAAAATGTGTAAGTGCACTCATTAGCTCCAAAAGGAATTTAAATTTGATTTGATATAAAAACTAGGAGCAACTAGGATTGAATTAAACTTTTCTATTCAATATCAAGTCATTATAATTAGGAGTAAGCTTTCCTTTGTCATTGGACACACACACACACAAACAACTTATTGCTAATTCCATGTGTTTACTTTGTCTGGTTGTTCCCCTTTAGATGTCTGCCTTCATCCAAAGCATTGAACAGTAAATTACTAACCTCTATATTAGGTATTATGGTTATGCATATATAAAATTTGTCATAGTCCTCTCCTTCCCCTTAGTTTCTGCAAAGTTCTGAAGTCCCCAAGACTGTCTTACTTTTTGTACTGACTGGAAAGTTGGAGCCCAGCTTTCTAATCCTCAAGAATGACTCACAAAACTCAGGTAGCAATTATGGTCAATTCTCATCCTGTAGTTTCAGGTAGACAGGAATTTTGTTTTTTGGTTTTTTTTTGAAACTAATCTAGTATAGGTATGTTGGGGAAAACTTGCTCTGATTCAGTCTGTAGTTTACAAAAACTGTTACAAAGGCATAAACAATGCCTGAGTACCTTTAACATAATTCACTAAATGAGGCCTTTCATACCTTTTCAATTGCATTCTCCAACACCAAAAGACCTTCTTTCACTTCTGAATACAAAGGACCTCAAAAGGAGAAATTATGTATGGTGGAGGTGGAGTAAGAGAATACAGAGGGGTGGGGGAGTGTGTGAGTAGGAAAATCACATAGGCAGTCTCCAAATTATAACCATCTATCTGACTTTAGAACTCTCCTTCCTCCCACAACAGATTCACTTGATATTATGGAGCTGTGATGAGAAAATGAAAAACAAAACAAATACAAAACATGGAAAGTGCACATTGGGTTTCAAAGATGCATAAAGGACAATAATTTGGTAAAGCAGGGACAGTTTAGCAACTTTGGGGGCAGGGTCTCTGTCTAAGAAGACTTGGTGCATGTCCTCTAGAGGAAATGGAGAATAGCAGTGAATTGGAGAAGACAATGTAAGAGTCTTCTTCCTAGTTTTATATGAATGTTTTATCTTCTGGCTATTTTAATTATAAAAATCTGTTTTTTTTAATTTAATCTGTTGAATTATTGCATCACCGTTATCTGTGCATCACCATTATTTGTTGAAAAATGAATTCTTGGACTTTATCTTTGACTGACTCAGAATGCTTGTGAGGATCCTAGGAATCTGCATAATTTAGAACATCACCAAGTGATTCTGAAGTATAATAACACTGGAAAATCACTATATTAGAGTTTGTTTTGGATTTAAGATGCACATATTTTTAGAAAGGTTATTTTCATGGATATAATACCACAGGTCAATATTACAAAAGACTGAAGTTTATGGTTTTGAAGTTTGAGTTTCTGAGGTCAGATTTCTTGGGGTTCAAATCACACCCTAGCAGGATCCCATGTGGGACTGAATGTGGGCAGCCTGAACAAAGAGATGGAATGAGGCTGAAGAGATAAGAAAAACAAAAACCAGATTGTATTTAAGGAATTATTTTTTATCTTCTCCCTCTTTTCAGCTTTTAGTATTCACATATTAGTTAGGTTCTTATAGACTAACCTGGAGATGCACCGGTCATTTATAATTCTTTCCAGAAAAAAGTTGCTTGTTATAAGAATTCAGGGAATATATGTGTATATGCAGAGACTGTATGCATGTATGTATGATACATACACCTCAAAATAATCTGGGCTTGGACTATGAAGAAAGCACAACATTCATATAGTCTGTACCATTCTATAACACCTTTGTTAACAATTAAAACTAATTTTAGTCATTTTGGGAATATGTAACTTATTTCTAACTACTCAGAATATAACAATTATAGTAATATCTTTGGAATTAATATTTGAAAACTGTTAAAATTACATTGTTGTTTCTATGAGCAAGGTGAAAGTGGTTTTAATAGGTGAATAATAGAATTTTTGTTATTTTCAGAATACTAATAACCAATAGAGATAAAGAATATTTGAACTCTAGGAAGTTTTAGAAAAACCACATGAATTCTCTTCCAGAACTTTGAAAAGAATAATGACAAATGACTTGTGAAGATAAAATAGACTGAATAAGGTAACACTCAGTTTCTTAGTATTGTTAGATCACTGATAAAGTTTTGGAACTATAGCGACTATTTTTTTTTATTCATTTAAATTTACATTTCATTCTTCTAAAGCACATGAGAAAGGGCAACTTTGCAAAGCCCTATTTTCATCATAAATTCACTATATTTCTCTAGCAAGAATCTGCTTCAATTCTGTTGAGAATTTCAGAGTTTTTTTCCTTTTAGATAAAGGCAAAAAAATCTGGATTTATTTTCAAAACTGTATGATGTTTCCTTATTAGAGAACTCATTACATTATGATTTGATTAGTTTGAGCTCCTATTTTTTACTCTACAGTAAGAAAAAAAGCCAGCTAGGCCTGTATTAAAAAATGTATTTATTAATGCCATAATTAATATTTTTTAATATTGTAAATTCATCAATAAATTCACCAGTAATTCTTTCTTCACTCTTATGATTTATCTACATTCTAGTTTATGCCAAGCAGTTCCCACAAAGTCCCACAAAGTGGAGTCAGCACCAGGTGAATAGTAAACTATGACAAGCTTCACTTTCACTAGGAAGCACTTACACCAAAGCCCACAACCTGTGGAGTCACTAGAAGG
The DNA here is from genome assembly GCA_004024945.1 of Uropsilus gracilis. NCBI lineage: Eukaryota > Metazoa > Chordata > Mammalia > Eulipotyphla > Talpidae > Uropsilus > Uropsilus gracilis. The sequence continues at coordinate 47,525 of PVHY01009062.1, forward strand.
AGGCAGAAGCTGAAGTTCTGTATCCCCTGCCAGGCAGAGTGACCTTAACATATTATATCTTCATTCTCAGAATGCTCACATTGTGACATCTTGTAGCATTGTCTTTAACATGTAGCAAACTGTTTTCAGAAATATGCCTTCTGTATAAAAGGCACAACGCGTTCATTTTAACCCGAGTTCCTCTTCAACTGAAATACCAACTGTTATAAGCATCACAAACATTTTGAAGATTACTGTTGGTCAGATTTGGTTGAAATCTATGTAGAGGAAAAGGAGGAGTCTATAGTCATACTTCTAAAGGGTTCATTGACAGCAATAATACAATAGGCAGATAATTTATCACCTGATCAATGATTTAACACACAGATTTAAAATTTACTGAGGGCCGATAAGATATTGCCACTTATTTATTTACTAAATTCCTATCTGAACTGTATGAAATTAGCAGTCCTTTATGAGAGGGAAAGTTAGATTTAGGTCACATGTCTAAAGCCATGTAAAGTACATCGTAGGGTAAAAACAATACACTGATACTTATTATAAATTTGCCTATCACAAATGACTCACATTGATGAATATAAGTAAATTTTCTGTTATTTATGTCAAAGTACAGTAACATCAAACTCTGATTCATGAATTATTCTTCAATCTATGATAAGCACAGATATCTGAAGGGATATAGGAAGTAGAAAGAACAAAGTAGTAGCACGTTAACTTTATAGTTAGAAAGTTGTGGATTTGGATCATGGCTAACCCACTCTTTATCTGTGTGTCACTGGACAAATTACTGAACTTTATTTCCTCTTGAAATTTATTTCCCTATCCAAAAATCGAGATAGTATGAGTAATTATTTCACAGGGCTTTCAAAGGATTGTTGGAAACATTGTAAAATTCTTGATGGGCACAAGAATATAATTAAAAATTTGCTTTTAGTTATAAAACATTGCAGATTCAACATATTTCACAAAGCTTAGATACATAATTACTTGCACCAAAGTCCACAGAGATCCAGCTAAATAAGAAAGTTCTTGGGCCTAGCATTCCACCTCATGAATGGGATATTTGGGCAATGGAATTTTCTGTATAACAAGTTACCCAGATATAGTTGAAATCAGTACTTCAACTCTCTTAACTCTCAATATGGTAACCATATTCCAATTTCCAGCTCAGGGATTATACCCATGACTAGTTCTTTACTTTTACTTCTGGGGGAGAGTCTCACCAATCACTGATCTCTGACTAAAATTCTCCTACCCCCAGAGTTGAGAATGATCTGTCCCAAATAGAGCTGATATAATATATCTAGGTTTTTGCTGGAAAGCTGGAATGAAGATAAATACTGTCTTCTGTTGGTTGCAGTCTTGAAAGCTTGTAACTCTGAGAATGTCAGCATCTATCTTGTGGCTATAAGGCAGAATGGTTATCTAAGAATGAATCAGAAGAAGTAGACAGAGATATGGTGACAGTGTCATTTGAGCCTCTTGTTGAACAATACCTACCTAAAGCCAAACTCACATTTTAATTATTATACAAATAGAATCTTTTTTGGTTAGATCATTTTGGATTATATTTATTTTTTTTACATGCCACCAAATGTCATAACAAACCAGACCACACATGTGTAAATTTTTTATGAAATACACACTAATTAAACTTTGATTACACACTTTTGTATGTCTTGACACAGTGGGATGAACCATACAGGGACCTGCAGGAATCTGCCAACAGTGAGGAAAAGTAAGTGACCACTTAGATTTCTCTTCTATAAACTGGTACCTAAAAAGACACATCTAAGAATATATTACCTATGTTTCATGCTTTAGCTAAAACTTGACTCTATTAGTCAGAATGATATAATACAGCTATCTAAATGAGTCAGGCAGTATAAAAAGGAAAATTCTGATATTAAATGCTCAGTCTCATTGCTAAAACAATAGGGAGTAGAGGGACAAGTTTATTTGGTAGCTAAGACCTGAAACAACAAGTGTTGATGAGGGTGTGGAGAAAAAGGAACACTTTTACATTGTTGGTAGAGTGTATACTGGCTTAGCCCCTAAGGAAAGCAGTGTGAACATTTCTTAAAAGATTAAAAATGGATCTGCTATTATGACTACGCAATTCCACTCCTAGATATCTACACAAAATATACAGTAACACTAATTTGAAAGTACCCTCTTATGTTTATAGTGGCAATATTTACAATAGTCAACAAACTGTGTGTTCCAAAACAGATGGGCAGAGCAAGAAGAATGGAATACTACTAAGCAATCAAAAAGATAAAATAATATCATCTATAACAATCTGTATAAAGCTGAAAGGGCTTGTGCTAAATGAAATAAGTCAGAAAGGAAAAGGTAAATACCAGTTCGTGTCATAGGCAAAATATAGAAAACTAACAAAGGATCAGATAAAGACAAACTTTAAAACAAACATTTGAAAGCTGACTACACATCGTCAGTTTTAGAGAGGGAGGGGTAGGAGTAAAAATGGGTAGAAAATACATGGATGTTGGTAGAGGAGTATGGATGTTTTGGTGGTAGGAGATGGTATACTTTCAAAACACTAGAATGGAAGTAAAATAATGATACTTCAATAATAATAGACAAATTTAAAAAATAAAATGAAAGGAAAAGAAAGGCTGTTATTCATTACCATCTAAAATTTACTCTGGGGACATTCAGTTACTATATTACCACAAGAGTTTGGCATCCTGAATTTTATACAAAATATCCTGAAATTCAAACATCAATAAGTAGTTTAGTTTTAAAATATGTTATGTGATGCAACACAGTGAGAGCCATGCTACTTGTCCAAATGTAGAGGCTTCTATTACCCCTTGTTAGATATCTCAGGAGATGGCAAAGGAGAGAACTAATAGGAAGTCTTTCATAAACAGGAGACCACCCCAAGTTCATTCATAAATGTATGAAAGAGAAAAAAGAGGAAAAATCTCATAACGAAATATGACAAAAAGAAGAGAAATGTCTTCGTGCCACTGTAAATCAGTGTGATGACTGGCATTTGTATTTCTAGGGATACATTGCACTTTTAACTCATCTAAGACCTCAGCAGGCAGAAAACCATTTTTTTCCAGAATTAAGACTGTGTTAACAGTCTCCAAATACCTATTCTCTTATTTTTCCCTCTTTAAAGCTGGTTTCTCTCTGTAAGAGGCATGATTAGGAAAACATCTGATCCCATGCAAATTCTGAATTAACCTTATAATACAAAGAAGAAACAATAACTTGAGCTCATATGATTAAGAAATTATATTCACGTATGCTTTTAAGGTAGGCTCATCTAAAACTGTGGTTAATCTCAGTTTACCTCAACACATTCATTTTATTTTTAGATTTCCAGATTATCTGGGCAAAGTGGAAGGTGATCACTGACACAAATTAAAAAAGTTGTCTTTCTGATTCAATTCATTGAAATTGGAAAGTCTATGACAATTCACAATATCACATAGTTATCTCAATTTATGTGTGCAGGAACATGCTAAAATGTACATCCAAAGTGGCCAGGAAAAAAAAAGAGAGGGACTCCAGGAATGTTGACCTAAAACATTTGAGATATGAAGTAGTGACACAGCTGTGTTCATACTAATAAAAATTACGGTTTCCTAGATCCCAACAGTTTATTCCCACCCATCTCTTCTCATTTCTCACCACATACAAGAATATTCAGAATCCTTAGCTATAGCTCTAATTTCCAAGTTGTGGGATATTGTCTGGGATAGCTCTACTATCCCAGAAAATCAAAAAAATTGGGAATTAACAGAGTTACTGCTTAGATGATCAAAGATGGTACTTGTTCCAGGGAAAAATGTTTATAACTTTTTTGACTCAGCTGTTGGGGCATTTAGAAAGAAAAAAAAAAAACAATATAAAATGAAGCTGTAAGGAAGATGGAACTGGAACCAAAACAAGAACTCATTAGGCAGAAAGCAAAATGTATATGAAATCACATTGTTCCAAGTATGACATTTCCCAAATGAACAGAAATTTCAACTCTATACTATAATTTGGATAGCTTTGTTTTACTAAAAGTAACCAGTTCATAGTAAAGGATGTGGTAGACATTATAAGTGTTTTCTAATATCTGGCTCTTCTCTCTTTCTTAGTACAAGAGAGATGATACTTCCCAAAGACCTATAGCTAGGTAGGGTAACATGACTAGTATTGAGTAATGAACTGGATCATGAGAAGAGGTGAGTATAAAGTTTTTATAAACTTTTTTTTTCTTAAATAAGAAAACTACATACTCCATATGGTACAGATCTTGTTGGTGGAGCCAACGTCAATCTAGGATACTGAGTGACACAGAGATCAGCTCTACATTGATACAGGCAGAGAATGAACTTTAGTTATTTAATGTCATGCAATTTGAGTAAATTTATAATGCTAAATAGCATACTCGATGTTTATTACTAAAAAGGAAATTGAAAAGGAGAGAAGATTGCCCTGTCTCTGGAGCTAGTAGGAAAAAAAAAATTAGGAACAGGAAGCATCTAGTGGTAAATTCTCCAATCTTCCCTTCTTCCTTTAATCCTAGTTCCTTATTAAAAAAAAAAATGCACCCATTCTGTCAATTTTCAGTTCTATATCCACACACATGCCAATTTTATAACATGAAAATAATTGGGGAAACATGTAAAGTACAAAGTTAAGTTTGTGCATAATTTAAACATTCAAAAAATTTATATATTCAAATGCATTCATGAAAGAAGATATTAGCATGAAAAGCGGATGAAAAGTTTGTTTTTAGTTCTCCTAGTCTTAATGTTCTTTGCCAAATATTCTCTGGGTACCATACACCTATTCTCTTCTTACCCAAAGATATCTAGGGGCCTAAAAACTTTGTCTACTTGGTTAAAACCTATATGAATAAAACTCTTTCATGCAGATTTTGAGGCATATCTCCATGTGGCAAGTCTATTCCAAGATTGTGGGAAGGCTGGTCTGTAAATAAACCCTTTTTGTGAGGTGTGTTGTGTAGTTCTGCAGTGTAGCAGGGACTAGATGGAAGCACCGATGTTATAGTGGTCTTAGGAAGGATTTACTAAGGACCAGATGATGTTTGCTCTCAAAAAGACTTTTGCTTGAGATATATAGTAGGTGGTTTGTAAGAGTGAGACTAGGAGGTAGAGAACCACATTATGCAAGAACCAATGGATTTATAACCTACGATAATTAGCAAGGGGGGTGGAGAAGAGAGGACTCATGGGAGAGATTTTAATTTGAATTTGATAAGTGAAGAAAAATATAGACTCTAAGAATATTCTAGAGTAGAGGTCAGCAAATTTTTGTCTCAGATGGGCTAGCTAGCAAGTATTTTCAGCACTGAATTACACAGAGTCTCTGCCACATAGTCTTTGTTTTTTGTAATATTTTACTTTCCGTTCTTGAAACTTCTTTTGTACGTTTTTTTCAAGGTATTTTCAAAGAAAATATGGCAATTTAACTGAAGATATATGAGTGATATGAAACTGTTGATTGGAAGACAAAATACGCCTGAAATATGAAAATGATTTTGTTTTCTATATAATGGAGATGACATAGAGACATGGTCTTAACCACATATTGTTGGGAAGGCAATTGTGCTATGTGTTTCAAAAGTTCTAATGCACGTAACAATTATAATCTTTTAATATGTAAAAGTCATTCCTCATTTGAAGCATGCTTTAACTCACAAATCATAGTTTGTGCCAACAAATGTTCCAGGTGATGATATTTCAAGGTGAATTATATAGGAAACAGAATTACATAGGAGACAGAAAAGAAGGTTAAGCCTGCAAAAGGAATGAAAAGTACTTGCTGATACTGGTATATAGTCTTACTTTATCAAAAATGGAATTTCTTTCAATAAGGTTGAAATGTTACCATATTGATCAAATTTCTTTTTTACAGAATTTATTTTCTCAGGTTCCTTGTTTTATAAAGTAAACCTTTGGGTCATTATGCCTATAGAGTTTTTATTCTAACTTCTATATACCCAGAACATGCTTTTATGTTGAATACATCAGTTTTGTTTGTAATGCTTTATATGTGTGGAATTAAGAATATAGGTTTTTTATTACTAAGCAATCATCCATTATATTTTTTAATAGTAGGAGCTTTTTGTTCAAAACATGGTATTTGAGACAACTGTGATAATGATACAATTTCTACTGAAAACTAAATTTCTGTTTATTTTGAAAATAATCACTAGTTTCAGAAGACTTAAAAGTTCTCAAGTTTGGGAATATAGAAATCAGTAGAATGTTTCTCAACACTATTTGTCTTTTTATATTTAGATTAAAAGATGAGGTCAAGAAATGTGTTTGTTATACCCTAAATAGGGTTTACAGAACTTCAAGTATAGAAGTGTTTCTTTCATTTCTAATTATTATTAAAATGTGCATACACACCAAACAGCTACAATTAATTCCTGTTTATCTGAGGGTGGATTAACTGGGTTGTGGAGTAATGGGTTTGTGGACTAGTGTTTTCTGATGAAGGGCTTAAGGTGCAGCAGAGATTTGAGATCAGGTCACTTCTCTTATAGGGGCATGTAATCAACTCCTTGGGCATTAGTTTTAATTACCAGGTTCCCAGGGGCTAGAGGGACAGGATTCCAGGTCTGCAATCCTGCAATCTGGACCTACTCAATTAACAACTCTACTCCAAGTTTGGCTTCTGGCTCCTGCATATTAGAAGCTGTCCTTTAATTCCATTCTTGTGATTACCTACTTGTTCAGCTTCATAGGGAAATGAGATCTTCCCAGATGACAGCTGTGGTTTATCCAATGTTTGACTGATCTGCAAACTAACTTATCTACTTTGAAGTAATGAAGAGTTGACTGTGGCTTTATTTAAATCATGTGTGGTTTAGGGTTATTTCTAACCTACTTTATTTTTATACACTCTCCAAAATTATCTCTGATAGTTAAGTATTGACTGTAATTACACAGTGCCCCCAAATTTCTCTAAAAATACAAATTTCACAGCATTTTAACCAATGTGTTTTTTCTTTTGAAAGATACACATTCTTCATATCATATAATTATATTTGTTTTCAATATGATACTCCTGTGACAATGTGAAATTGTACAATTTACAAGTTGTTTTTTTTTTAAACATTCAATCCCAAAACACTGGACTAAAATTGATGTTTCAATGTAGGAAATTTTTTTCAAGTTGTTAGAGTTATCTGAATACTAATATGGCAATCAATATACTAATCCCTTACTCAAAAATGTGTTTACTTGATAACCTTATTTATATCTTTTACTTCATTTTATAATTTTAAGATATGACAAGGCAATATATATAAAAAACTTAAGAAGAAAAAGAAAGAAACATATTCTTCTAAGTTGAAAACCACAAGTGCTTTATCTTGTCAGTACCAGAAAAAAATGAACAGAATGGGTCTCTGAGAAGGAGATATAAGAAAGACATGGGAAGAATAATGAAGTTAGGAATTAAAATGTGGAAGAAAGTGATTAAAAGAGAAAGAAAGTGAAAAAAAATCTAGTTAGCCTTTTTCTAAGCTGTATGCAACTCTTGTCATCACTCTGTATGATAGAAGTAGAGAGAATATTTGTGGGAAGGCTGGATGCAAAACACATGGAGTCATACAAAGTCCTAATATATCTGAATTAAAGTTGTGAGTGTGAAAGTCAGATTAGCTTTGTTCACCTAGGTTTTTCCATTGGTTTTATTTTTATGATTTCTCCTTAAATCTAAGGTAACATTCAAGTAAATCTCAACTAAAAAACTGTAATTGTCAAATGTTTTTAACAAAGAGAAAAATCCCTGTTTTTTTTCTTGTTACATTCAGTATGCTTCAAACTTATGTTCAAATTGTTTTGCTTTATATTTTTTAAAGAAGATCTCTGATGTAGTGAATTCCCTAAATATTGATTGGTTTAAGAATGTCTGATATAAACAAAACAAAGACTTAACTGTATTCTGAAGCTAGGTACAATTTTTTTTTACATGAACTTTTGAAGGATTTTAGCTTTTCTTCTACCAGTTATTCTATTTAATTTCTGATTCTGAATCTTTATTAGTTATCTAATTCTCCTCTTCACTTTCTTAAAACCATTAAGATCTTTATTTCAGAAATATTAAAATGTTGTAATACTGTTAACTTACCATAAATACCTTATTCATTGATTTTCTTGGCTTTTTAGTGGACCTTTGATTCCATTCAGGTAAATCTTGGAGAATGCATTTTCCCACTTCACTTTCAGTTTGTCACATCTGTGTGTCATGTTATTTCTGGTACTATATAGTTAACTGAGATGATTTATTAACCAAGTTTGCCTTTGGAGTACCTCTAGCTCTGTGTTCACAGCTACATATTTTGTTTTCCTCCTTACCTCCTTAAATTTAAATGCTTAAACAATATAAGAACATTAAAGTGACAGTGTAGATAATCAATAGATGTAATTTCCTCTTCATTGCTTCTATATCCTCTTCTCTAGATCTTGAACTTACAGGCTTTACATTGTATGCCCATAGCTCCAAGTGTGTGTTCTGGGGTGCCTGGAAAGCTCACTATTCTGAGGGCCTCTGTCTCCTCAACTTTAAAGTTTGCATATTTCAGGATAGCATTGATACTTTTTCAGATACCCAGCTCTCTGCCTTTCCGACATACTTGTCTTCTTGTGATTGAGTAAATTCACATGACTAGTTCCAGTTATTGCTTTGGGAATGGAAATAAGAAGTATCTCTTCTAGACCACTGCATTGAATTACTAATGTAAGACCTTGTATAATTCCTTTTTTTTCCTGGGGTCTAGTGACCAGCAATATTTGAGACAGTGGTTGCTTCATTAGTCTGAATGTCAGAGTGAAGAGATGAAGCGTGGAGTTCTAGCTCACTTGCAAAGGGCATGCAGTGAAAGCAAGATATCAACCATTGCTTTCAGATGCCAGTGAATTTGAGGGATGTGTTTTTCTTTTGAATTCCATCCGCTCTACCCTGACTGATAAACTGTTTAATGATTTTCCATCCTTCCTCATCAGTATATTGAAAATACAGGCTCACTGAGGAACTTTTCTATGTTATGATGTTCCCTTGGATTGTGAGGGGAGGCAATCAAGAAATCACTGCCATTTATTTAACCCATGTGCAGGACATGGGTAATGGGAGACTTCTTATCCCCCTACCTTAGTAATGTATGTTCCCATAAGCCACTCCAATGATACAATTTGAGATGCACAATGTGGTATTGAGACTATTTATAATACACTGAGTCCTGTGACTGAAGACAATTTAAAGCCTTTATATAAGCTTTTGAGATCTGGCAGGGTATGTGGATACTGATCTTGCAGCTGATCAAGGCAATGTATCCTAAATAAGTCTTATTCATTAAAACTGTTACCTACCTAACAATCTGTAGTGACTGCCTTTTCCTTCTGCTTTTGGAGACTGGTTTCAGATTCCACCTGAAAGAACCTGGGTTGTGGCCTGACGAAAGAATCTTCTGTGTCTTCACAGTGCCTAGAGAATAAGAAATAATCACTTTATAAATGCTTGTTTATTCTAAAACTAAATGAAAAGGTCTATTTCTTGTTATGGTGACAGTAGGTTGCAAAGGTTATAAACAAATGTGATTACGCAAGTAAATCCTTTTTAGAAGTAATGCACCATTTTTTTTCTAATATGATTTAATGATGGTTGCAGATATACTCCAAAGCTGCCATATGAGATGATTTTAGTAAGGTCTGAAGTCCTTTAGAAAATGTACTTCATGGCTAAGTTGATAATTTGTCAATAATTCTTTCAAGTTTTCAAATAAATCAAACAAATATGTAAGCATATAAAGTATTCATCATATTTTTAAATGTTTGTGATAAGCAATGAGTGAAAGAATGTTTAGCCCTTAACCCACTGGTCTTTTTCATCCTCATCTTGAGTGATACCAACTCCACTCAGGAAATTCACTCAAGTTTTATAACTGCAGGACACAGGATCAAATTTTGCTCAAGACTGGAGTTGATTGGCTCAGACTGCATAGAACTTGAATTCTGGCTCCTAACTCTATGACCCAATTAGCTTACTGACATGCCTGATCTTTTACATCTGTAAAATTTACCATAATAATTTACATCTCATAAGGTCATGCTGGCCATTAAATTGTGTTACAGATGTAAAGTCCCCGATCTCATTAGATGACCTGTAAATACTCAGTATTATTTACTAGCTGCACATGTGAGCCTTAGACCTGTGTTGGCAAAGGCACAATACACTCAGGTTCTTCAAAAATAAAACTCTCTTTGACAAAGGGGCAAAAAACATACCCTAAAACAAGGATAGCCTCTTCAGTAAAAGGTGCTGGGAAAACTGGATCAAAACTTGTAAAAAAATGAACCAGGATAACACCCTCACACCCTGTACAAAAATTAACTCAAAATGGATAAAGGACCTGGAAGTGAGACCTGCAACCATAAAATACATAGAAGAAAACCTGGGCAAAACCCTTCATGAATTTCACCTCAGAAATCCATTTGGGGAAACAACTATGGCCAGCAAAAAAATGAAGGAAAACATAAACAGCTGGGACTATATCAAACTAAAAAGTTTCTGTTCAGCAAAAGAGACAATAAACAAAACAAAAAGAAACCCAACCAACTGGGAGAAAATTTTTGCCCT
>PVHY01009063.1:0-37549 GCA_004024945.1 Uropsilus gracilis
GGGAGGGGCGGGGAGGGGAGGGGAGGGGAGCGAGCACAAGAGTGAGGGCTTGCAAGCCCAAAATAGCCAAGGAGATTATGTTCAAAATGCCAAGACTCAAGAGGGGAAACAAATTAAGCCCAAGTACAAGGCAGACTGAGGTTAGAGTCAAGGTCTCCCTGCTTTCTTGCTTACCAACCATTGGACAGAAGTGCCAAAGAATGAAAGGTCTAGTAGTGGCCCTGATGGAGCCTCTGACAGTGATGTCTCATTTTAATGCAGGTGCTAAATTAACATGCAAAATGGAAACCTATGGTATTAAGGAGCATTAAACTTACACTTTAATCTGAATCACTAAGTTCCCAAGGACCTTACAAGGGGCAGCAATCAGAGAGCTTGTAAGTTTAGTGGAAATTAAATAGCTGCTAAGGGCCAAGCAGAAAGCCCAAAGCTTTGTTGACTTTTGGGTTTCTACAAAAACACATTACACAGGGAGGTAGCCATCAGTTTCCCTAAAACAAATGACTTATTATTTTTTTTTTTAGTTATGCAGTTTCCATAAAAATATGACAGCACAAATATAGCACATTTTAATCCATGCCAACAATTGGATTCTTATACAAAAACGGAAGTGGCTAAAATTTTCCATGGTTTTCCTGCCTGTCCCAACCTTTTATGGAAAAAAATCTAAAAATATATCACAACCCAAATTAATATGAAGGGAGATGGTGTGTAAATGTAATAACAACATTAAAATGCAATGTGTCTGTTCTTGTGGAACCCAGAAAATATTGTGAACAAGTTGTATGATCTAACAAAAAATGCTCTTTAATTTAGGGGATAAAATGTTTTTTAAATATGTATTCTTTATCACACTTACATTGTACATAATTTTAAAAACCAAATGGTTCTACAATAAAAGTTGATTCAGTAAAAACTGAGTATCTTAAAAATTACATTCACAGAACAAAAAATGCAGAAAAGCATTAAACAAAATTTAATTCCTATTCATGATTAAGACTCTCAGCAAACTAGAACAAAACTCCCTTAATCTCATAAAGGTTATCTACAAAAACCCTACAGCTAACTTTATACCTACTGATGGAAAAATGAAATCTTTTCCCCTAAATTGAGACCAAAGCAAAGATGTCAACTCTCAGAGGGGAAAAACAGGGAGGATGTAGAGATTGGAAAGGAAGCATATGAAACTGTTTCAGACAACAGATCAACTATGTAAAAAATCCTATAGAATCTCTTGGGGATTTACCAAATAAAAATTTAAAAAAATGTTGATACGAAGATTCATATATTACAGTAGAATCATTCATAATAGCTTAGAGACAGAAACAGTCCAAATGCCTATCAAAAGCTGAACAGGCCGGGCACGGTGGCTCGTGCTTGTAAGCTTCAGCGTATGAAGAGGCAGGGGCTAGGGATCTCGGTTCGAGTCCCGCCTGGGGCCCGTATAGTGAGACCTAGTTCCAAAAAAAATAGCTGGGTATGGTGGCGCATGCCTGTAATCCCAGCTACCTGGGAAGCTGAGGCTGGGGATTGCTTGAGTCTGTGGTACCCTGGGCAACGAGAGCCTGTGGTTCCACAGGCAAAAATAGCAAGACCCAGTTTCCAAAAAAAAAAAAAAAAAAAGCTGAACAGACAAGCAAATTGGATTTATTTGCATAATGGAATACTATTCAGTAAAGAAAAGCAATGAACAATGGGTGAATCTCAAAAGTATTATGATGAGTGGAATAAGCCATACATACAAGACTATATATTGTATGATTTTATTTATATGATTTTCTAGAAAAGGCAAAACAATGGTGACAGAAAGTAGATCTATTCTGTACTAGAGGATTATGCAAAGGTACACAAGAAAACATTTGGAGTTAATGAAAATATTCTGTCATGATTGTGGTGGTAGTTATAAGACTATATGACACATGAAACTGAGCACTTAGAATTAGTGAATTTTATTTTATGTAAATTATACTTCAGTAAAGGTGATTTTTAAAAAGATTTTAAAGAAATTTTTAGAACACTCAATAAGTTATATATATTCAACAGTCAGAGAACTGTAAAGATAATGTTTTATTTCTCAGTAGCAGGGGTCTTGGAATTTGATAAAATTGATTTTATTAAGTGCAATGCAAAAGTCATTCTATGTGTGACACTAGAAACCTCTACCATTTTGTAGCATTTACTACTGATGCAAACAGTGGAACAGAGAGAAAGCAAAGAAATGACTCTGTGTCAAAGAAGTCAAATTGCATTAATGTCACCATTAGCAAAGACCCACAATATTGACAGGAGGTAAAGCTAGCTGTGTGCTAGGAATCCTTCACCCTACCACCTGAATATTCTTCACTTGCAGCCGAAGAATTAACTTTATCTTTTGCAAGTGATATGGTCCTAACAGTGGCAGATAAAGCAAAACAGTACAACTCATGCTGCAGTTTTAGAAGGCACAGGAACACAAAGATGACTTTGAAAGTCTCCTCACATTTCAAGGATAAGATTATTTTCTACTTAAATGGAGAAATGAATCATCATAGTTTACATATGAGGGATATGATCATTATAATAGAACATGTGAGGTATTCACCAAAAATTCATCTTTTTAATAAATTTGCCTAACATGTTCATGGTTGTTTCTCCCCTTTAGAATGATGATACTCCATGACAGAAATTTTTCTCTTTGCTACTCACTGCAATATCTCTAGTGCCTAGAAGTATGCCTACCATAAAGTAATTGCTCAATAAAAGATTTATGCCTATATAGATATTAAGTAAATACTATTGTATAAATTTATGGCTGCGTAGATATTATTCACAGATAAACATAATAAACTTCCATTATACTTTCTCATACAATTTCTTTGCACAAATTAATAATTGTTCTCTTTGTTCATTTTGTATTTAAAAGCCAATTCAAACAAGTTTTCAAGCAAGGTAGTTTTATGTATTTCTTCATTTCAAATACTTTCTACAATGTGTTAAGAACAAATGGATCTTTATAAAACTAGAGTTTTCCTTCAGCTATTTCCTCAGATCTATTTATCTGTATATGTTGGTTACTCTATCCAAATTCTACCCTTAAACCCCTTCACCACATGTATATTTCTCCGTAAATTTAGCCTGTCTACGACCCAATATCCCCAATAAGAATACTTTATAATACTAGTTAGTCTCAATCCTTTGATCTGATTCCCAACAAAATCCTAAATCCCTTTAGAGCAGACAATATTCAATGTTTTTTGTATTTCCTACTGTTACAGAACATCCATAAGGGTTTATTTGTTGAACTTGATGGATTTTACTGAGACGAAAGACCACTGAGGATATAAAAATTAATGTAAAACTACAAAAAACAGAGAAATACATTTGCATATGAGACTATATGCAACAAACTTACCAGTAGTGTTTGTCCTTGGGAAATGAAAAAATGACCTGATATAACTATAGTGAGAACAAGACACCCAGATTCTTCATTGGAGTCAAAAACCTTGAAAAGAGGGAGAGAAATATGTGTAAGATAACACAATCTTATAAGCTTAAAACATAATTAAACTTAAAATACTGATAACCAACTGTCTTCTCACATTGATCTTCCTTATCCTGAATGCCCCCTTTCTTTTCACTTAGTCTGTAATCCATCCCCTTACAGTTTCAGGTTTCTCTTTACTTAGGGACTAACAACCAGGCTTTTAATATATCATTAAAACCAATGTTTTTGCATCAAAAGAATATTGGATTAAAAAGACAGGTAGGACCTGAATCAACCACATTTTAGCTATATATTATTAAATTCTTTGGAACTCAATTTCCAAATGACTTACAGGGATAATGACTTACAGGGTTGCTGAGTTCCAGTTTCTTCAGCTATATAATCTGTTCAATTCATCAAAAGGATTACACACTGTGACCAAGTGAGGATTTAGTCCAGGGACACAAGGGATAACCCCCCCCTCCAAAAAAAAAAACACAATGTAATTCACTATATCAACAAAATGAAAAATAAAAATCATGTGACTTTTATTTCAATAGACAGGGGAAAGCACTGATAAAAAGTTAACATCCACTTATAATGAAGGCACTTGAAAAAAATTGGGGTAAGAGGAACATATCTTAACATAATAAGGCCATATATGACAAACCCACAACTAACATCATTCTCAATGATAAAAAGCTTAAATCTTTTTCATTAAGATCTAGAACAAGGGAAGGGTGCCCAGTCTCACCAGTGATTTTCAGTACAGTACTGGAAGTCCTAATTAGCAATCAGGCAAGAGAAATATAGGAAAGGAATCCAAACTGGGAAAGAAGTAAAGTTCCCATTATTTGCATATGAAAATAGATATGATTATATGTAGTGAACTCTAAAAAATGCACAGAAATACTAATTAAAATAATAAACCAATTTAGTAAAGTAGTACAAAATCAATACACAAAATCAATACACAAAATCAGTAGCTTTTATATACACATATAATCATTTGGAAAGGGAAGAAATTAAGAAAATAATCCCATTTACAAGTGTACAAAAAATTAAATACTTGGAAATATTGCTAACAAAGGAGGTGAAAGATATATATATATATATATATATATGGAAAATTGAAAACATTGTTAAAAGAAATATAAGACACAAAGAAATGGAAAGATCAGACTCAGATCAGAAGAATCAACATTATCAAAATGGCCATCCTACCCAAAGCAATTTACATATTCGATGTGATTCCAATAAAAATCTCAATGACATTCTTCAAATAAATGGAACAAATATTGCTGAAATTCATACAGAATCACAAAAAAATCATGAATAGTCAAGCTCTTCTGGCTAAATAGGGGAAGAATGAAGATATTATACTCCCAGACTTCAAGTTATACTACAAAGTCATAATAATAAAAACAGCAAGGTACTGGAGCAAAAAAACAGACCAAGGAAATCAAACTGAAAGCCCAGAAATAAAACCAAACATATACACTCAACCAGAAAAGAAGCAAAGAATATACACTGGAACAAGGAAACTCTTCAATAAATGGTGCTAGGAAAACAACTGTCACATGCAAAAAATGAAATTAGACTACCATCTCAGACCATACACAAAAATCAACTTAAAGTGGATAAAAGACTTGAATATAAATCTGAAACCATAAAACATACAGAGGAACACTGAGGCAAATCACTCCATGAAGAAATACTTTTGAGGATTCATCTCTAGAAGCAAGGAAAACAAAGGAGAATATAAACAGCTAGTGAAACTGGGTATAAAGAGACTTTCTGACTTTACTTAACTGGATACAGCTATTTGCCTGCTACTCTCTACAAAGCAGTTCACACACTCTTCATTAGCATTTTTACTGATCACCTTTACCATTGATATGCAAAAGCCAGCCAACTGCTCTCAGCTCCAAAAACTGCAGAAAAGAAAAACTTTAAAACACAGTTTAAACTTTTCATTTGTGGGTTTTTATCACCATCCTCAGCCTTCTCAACCAAAATATTAAACCAAGACTATTAGTGCAGTGCAGACTAACTTATTTCTAACAAAGTGATTTCTAATTATCCTAATAACTATAAAAGAAACATGTAAGACTTAGAATACTTTAACATTGTCCAAAACCTTTCCCAGTATTGTTTAAAGTCCTTTCCCAGATTGCCCCAAAATCCTGTCTCTCAGTTCAAATCGTCTCACCAATGTCCAGATAGAGTCCATTTCCAGACGCTTGAAAACTTGTTCCTTTAAATGCTCCTCGTTGTCTTCCACGCTGTCTTCTCCTTGTCACTTTCAGGTAGCAGGAACTCCATGGTGCCAAACCAGCAAAGTTCACTTTCTTCTCAGGCCTAACTTTTGCACGGCCTCTTTTAGACACAAATTAAACTCAGCAAAGCAAACTCCAAGACGGAGTTCAAATTTGCAAACTCCTTAACTGCTTTTAGCACACATGCTGCCAGCCTGGGCCAGCCGAGGGTTAAAGGCCCTGGATGGCTCACATCTTTACAAGATGGCCGATTCCCATCTCCTCTCCATATTGGAATCCCAACCCAATCGCCTAGAATCAAATCCTTCTCTTTGTTTGCACACCCTTTATATATCCTGATTTCCCACCTTCCAGGAAATCTGTTACACTTCTTTCTTCCCCCTGCATCCCCCTGAAGGGAAATTCCAGCTAAGGTCATTCTCCCATTTTAACATTACCTGTCCTTGAAACCTGCAATCTTAAGCAGGAGACCGTGGGGGGGAGGGGGGCACACCCTATCACTAGGACTACATCAAACCAAAAAGAGACAGCAGCTAAAACAGAGATATCCTGTTGAATTGGAGAAAATATATGCACACCATTTATCTGATAGGGACTGATACCAAAGAGCCATAAAGAGCTAACACAACTCTATCAAAAAAAAAAAATAATAATAAAGCAAACAATCCTGTCAAAAAATGGGCAGTAGTGCTTAAAAGACTAAATTTTAAAAGAAGAAATGCAAATGGCCAACTGGCATATGAAAAAAATGTTCAACAGCACTTATTATCAGAGAAATGCAAATCAAAACCACAATGAGATACTACTTCATGCTGGTGAGAACGGCCTATATTTTAAAAAGTGGCAACAACAAATGATGATGAGGATGTGGAGAAAAAAGGAACCTCTTACACTGCTGGTGGGAATGTAAACTGTTCCAGTCACAACGGAGAACAGTATGGCAGTTCCTCAAAATGCTAAAAATGGGTTTATCATATAATCCAGAGATTCCACTGCTAGGATTCTACCAAAAAGACACAAAAACACTAATTCAAAAGGAAACCTGCACTCCTGTGTCTATCGCAGCACTATTTACAATAACCAAAAATACAGATATAACCTAAATGCCCCCAAACAAGATGTGGTACATACACAAAATGGAATACTACTCAGCATTTGTGGCAACATGGATAGAGCTGAAAGGGATTATGCGAAGTGAGTCCAAAAGGAAAAGATAAATACCAGATGACTTCACTAATATATGGAATATTAAAAAAAAAAAAAAAGAGGCAGGAAAAAGACAAGATTTACAATCTGACCACAGATCTGAGGCATATAGTAGGGAGAGGGTCAAAACTGGGGAGGGAAGAACACATCACTGTGGTGATGGATCATGGGTGCTATGGTGGTGGGAGAACTATGGGGACTACAACTGAGGGGAGAAACCAAATACTGTCCAAAAATTAAGAATATAAGAAAAATTTTAAAAATTCTTAATTCCCAAAATAATAAATCACACAAAACTCACCATATCTCTCCTACACATCTGTAAGTCCCATGCTGGTCATGGCTATTTTCATAGGCACTGTCTTCATTCACAAGCAAGGTTCATTTAATCTCATAACAGTTAAAATATTCAAATTGTATTCCTAAATGTGGGTTAAAGAAACACCTTAATTTACTAATCAGATGTCATGTCATTGTTATTTGTGAGGTGAAAAGTGCCCCATATTCCAAATGAGTAGGTACTTGAGCTTTTTCAGTGGTGATCGCCTCTGAAAAGAACCCTGAGTGTGGCATACTGTTTGACAAGAAACAAGTCTTGAAACATGAATGGATTTTAAACTGTAACTATTTAGGTTACTCCAGCAACTAAACAAATAAAATCGTCATTGTATTTGACAAGAAAAAATTCTCCCTTAAATCATGTTAAGAAAACAAACCCCGACCGCTGAAAATTACGTCTGTCACACAATAAAACTAAGCTTTTGTTTATTGAAGAAGGAAAATGAGACTGGGAAGAATGTATTTATAAGTTTGTGCTTTGGAACAAGTAATGATTCCGTCATAAAAAATGTGAGCGCATCAGCTACAAGGTTTTCTTCAAAAGTCTAAGTAACTGACAATGTATGTGATATATAGCTCAGTCCAACAAAACTATAAATATTATTTTTATATCAGTCAGGTATAGACTAGAATATTCTGCAGAAAGTAACCACCTCTCTCCAAAGAAAGGGTTTATTTTTTACTACCTATTCTTTCTCACTCTACCTGTCTTCATACTATCGTTCTCACTATAGGATTTAGGTTGGCAAGGCAACTGGCACTTGCTGCATCATAGCAAAGAGAGAGGTAAGTCACATGCTGGCTCTTAAAGTTTCTGTTTGGTCAGTTCTGCTTATCTTTCACTGGTCAAAAACAGTCATATGAAACACTTTCAGAAGGTCAGGAATTTATAATCTTAGCATATCTGGTAATGTAATGTCTACTACTTTTACTTTACATAGGACATGAGGACATGAAGAAACAGATAAACAAAGGACCAAACCCTAGCTTTGCCACTTAGAAATATAATTTCCACATCTATACAATAAAAATAGAGTAAGTACTTAAGAGTATCAGAGAGATTAAATGATATAATGTAAGATAAGATGCTCAAGCAGAATAACTGGCCTTGAATCATTCATTCCATAAATATTTGGGGGGCATCTGCTCAGCACTATTCTGGCAAAACAAAGGGAGAACAGTACTGAAAATTCCCTGAGCAGACAAAACCAATTTTATCACATAAGCAAAACTTCATTTTGCTTATTTTGCAAGACTAACTTTCTGGATCACTTCTTATTTATGCCTTTGGAAATCCTAAGCAAACTAAAACCATTTCCTAAATTGATATGTGGTAACCACTGGCTGACTCTGAATCCTTTTAAGAAAATTGTCACTGGCTCCTTACTACATTAGCTGCTTTATAACATACATGCCTGAGCTTCATTCTGTTTTGGTTTTTGTGCTCCTGGTTTGTAAACTTTCTGGTGGGTGCATGATAAATTTTTACTAATTACCACTTCGGTGATTCACTGATTTTACTTCTGTTATTTCTAAATGCTTGATGCTAGTAATTATGCACTAAATAAGTCTGGTTTTTCTGTTGCTATTGTTATTACTAAAGGTCTTTTGAGTTCCAACCAGGGAGCCCAAGAATAAGTCTTCATTTTTCAGTCTCTAAATTCAGAAAAGTGTGTGGCAGACTTCTTTCTCACAAGGTGATGGAACCCATGGTTTTCAGGGGACATGTGATCTTATGAGATACAAACTACATGTACTAGCTGTCCATGCAGCTGGAAAGATCTAAGGTCTGGCTACTGTGCTGGAGGAAGCATCTTGTGTCAACTTAGACTATAGGTGTGTATTCCTTGTCCATGTCATCTTTCCCACCACTCAAGCCATCTAGAATATCAATTCCATCTTGAACTGTGAGATCTAGTTTATGAAAAGCAGAAAAAAAAAAGAAGGCTCCCTCGGTTCCTAACACTGCAATATCATACCAGTCCTTTACTTTCATGTGGAGAATAAGAAACTTTACTTGTATTTAATCCACAGTTACTTTGTATTTCCTGCCATGCGGTATTAATTCTAATATAAAGTTTAATCTAATAATACTTCTCAAAAAGCAAACTGCATGAAAAGACAACTCTTGATTGATACCCCTACATCTTCATAAAATAGCTATCAGGAGGCAGTAGTGTACAATAGCACGAGTACTGTCTTGAGGGAGAGAGCACTAAATTCTAGAATCAATTTTCCACTTCCTATGTAGCCAGCCCTCAACGTCTATGTCTATACAATAGTAATCAGATCTAAACAGAGGCAAATCGAATGGGAAGAGGTTCATGAACATACTTTACAAATTTTAAGGTGCTATATAATATCAATATTATTTATCAATTGTCCCTCTTCCCCACTCTTCCTTTAGAATTAGGACAGGAGAATGGGTGGCAGTGCCTAAGAAGATGAACACAGACCCCAGAGTTTCTGATTCTCATTAGGTCTAGCAAATAAATCAAGAATCTGCATTTTCAACAAGTGCCCCAAGGAACTCTGATGAAAGCAGTCACTGGAATACAGCACAACAGGTCCTACCTACTCATGTAATTCTGTGCTCACATGCCGCAATCGTTTAAGATTGTGATGAATCATGACAATTCCACAACCTCTCCAGTGCCTAACTGAATGCCAAGAACCCTAAATAATTTAATAGTATGTTGGTGAACTGATAGACTGAAGTGGAAAGAGAGTGCAACTGAATCAGACTTCTACTTCTGGTCAACATAAAGGAACAAGAATTGAGTTTATCCTTCTAACTGAAAATACCAAAAAAACTGGGCCAAATAGAGAAAACAACAGTTTTCAAGACACCACCTATCAGGCAGTAAAGGACAAAATTCCTGAGGAAGAAAAAAACAGTAAACAAGAGGCAAAGAAGGGGAGTCTTGCTGCAGCTGCAGATGCAAGTTTCCAGGTCAAAGCGCATGGAAACAAAGCCCAGGCAGAACTGGTGACCTGTCCCTGAATTGAGGTGCTATAGTTTCAAGTGCAGGGAGGGTAGTGTGGCTAGAATTTACAGAAAAGAATATCAGAGTACACAAAGAACTCTGAAACCCAGAGACACCTTAAATCCCCAGGGTACTGATGAGCGTATATGTGTATGCAAACTACCAGAGCCTGAGCTAAATTGGAACCACCTGAAATGATTTCAGGGAAGGAGCCTGAAAGCTCATGAAGGGCCCCGGACAGTGCCTCATGATTTACAGGGGACTGGGTAGAGTGCTCCGAAGAGCTTGCCTCAAGAATGGGAAAAAATTTAGCTCTAGATCAAATGTTGCTCTGGTCCCCCTGACAGAGTTTAAAAGCAAAATGTGAAAAGATCAAACAGTTTCCAGATTATTTATTGGGGGTGGGGGGGTGGGTTGGAGGAGGAGGGGGAAGCTTAACAATATTTATAGGAATACAAAAATATCCTTTACCTGACAGGGCAGAATTCATAACATCAGAGGATCCATAAAAAATTACCAGCATGCAAAGAAGAACTACTATTTTAAAAAATTAATTTTCTTGCATTTTTACTGAATTTTAAAATTTTCCTAAAAAACAAAACAATATTGTCATCTATCATTTTCACCCTGTGCATTAATCTCAAAATTCCTCATCCACATAAGTGAGCTTCTGTTCACCATATGAAACTAACTTCTAAGACAAACAGTATAGTGAATAAAAAAATACAAGTTCTAGAGACAGATAAACCAAAAACCTATGTCTGAATTCTCAACTTATTTCATATCTGTGGGAAAGCCATGAACTTCTGATTTATTTTAATCTATAAAATGGGTACAGTAATATTTGTTTCATAGGGCTGCCATGAGAAACACATCAAAGTAAATAAATAATAGCTATCATTTCATAGTTATTCCGTTATCCTAAGAAATGTTACATTCAAACATTTACTGAGCACCTATCCCATCTAGGTAATATGTAGGTACTAGGAAAACACACACACACACCCCCACATCCACCACTGCTAAAAGGACTGAAAGTGTATCTTATGTTGAATCCTCATTTAAAAGTTCCTTTCAAGTACAAACTTCATATTCTATTTCTTAATTCTAAGTAGGGCAATTATTTTAAGTTCCATCTATAAAAATTAAAGGATGATTTTTTTTTTTCCCTTTGAAAGGGAAAAAAATAAGAAGTCAGCTTCAACCAATTAGGACATGTCTGAGAAACCCTCGGAATCTGAAAAATATGGTAAAATTTTAATTTAAAAGCAACCTGCAATTAACATCACCTTTCAAAATTATTCTCAAATTAGTAGACTAAATTATATTCAGACATAAAAAATATAAAATGGACCAATCTGTTATTATGATAATCTTTTCAGAAAGGCTGGGCTAGCAGATGTAAGGAATTAAAATCAAGTTCAAGTTTGTATTTCATTTGCTCATCCCACTTAAATGACAGATGGCTTAAACATTAACCCTATTAATAAAACATCTACATATTCATTATGAATCTGATTGCCTTAACTCATAGCTCTGGAAATTCATTTTATTAACCTTACTATATGGCTACCCAACTCATCCAAGGTCTTCTAAACCCTTGCCTCTCAAAGTGTGTTTCTAGAATCATCAGCATCAGCATCAACTTCACATCACCTGGAAGCTTGTTAAAACTACAGACTTGCATTCCCAACACCTGACCTACTGAGTCTGAATTTGCACTAAAAAAAAAAAAAATACCCAGGTGGTTTCTACACACTTTGAAGTCTGAATAGCTTAGTTCTAAACCACTGATTTTTGCCTTCACTTTTTTTTAGAGCTACAAAATGTTTTGGTTTTTTTGTTTTTTGCTTCCAAATTATGGTTCCTTTACCTCCAGATGCTGACTTTTGACAAGAATAATTCAGGCAAATGAGTCAAATAAATGTACATATGTTAGATATTCTCTATATAATACTTATGTCTCAGGCTTGACCTTTCCTGCCAGCTCAGACTTCAAGTCTTACTTACAAGTCTTGTACTATTCAGTCTTCTTTTAAGTTGACATTTTTGCCATAGCATGAGGTCATGAAAGTATTCTGTGCAATTAAACAACTATATAGAACAGTGCCAGAAGATCTGTCTTCCCATAATTTCAGAAAAAAATTGGGGAAAAAACCTCAAAATAGTTTTGGCCATGGTTGAACTTAAAAAGTTCCCCAGAGAAAAAAGGGCCAGGATGGTTCTATGCGCCATAATAATATATTTTTATGCTTTACCTAACAACTTTTTTTTTATACTGCAGGTACGACATATTTTAAAATAAATTCACATGGACTTAGTACAGTTCTCTAGATGGCTCATCTTCTATTATTACTATTACACAATAGTCACAGAGCACATAAAATAGAACAAATTTGTTTTCTCTTTCATTCTTCAAAAAAAAAAAAAAAAAAGAAGACAGACCTAGGCTGAAACTGATCACAGCAGGTAGGATGGTTCGGCATGGATTCAAAGGAAGGTACAAATGTTCAGTTTTCAAAAGCACTGCAAAAGCCAACCTCATCTCTTGTCGCTGTAGCGTGGCTTTATGCCAAACATTCGAAAACTTGAAAAATACAGTTCCATATAAGCAATTATGAAGAGCTTTGCAAAGCGAAGGGGAATAACAACCTCTTCACAATGGTCAAATGTCCATGGACTCTGGTTGCGGAACAAGAATCTATTACCCAGGTGCATCTAATCAATGCAGCCAACACAGGTACCTTAGGAGAAAAGGTTTAAAGGATGTTAAGCAAAGGCAGCACCGAACTCACTGAGAAGTCTTTAAAACTAAATATGTCCTCAAATAGCCCATTTTTTAAAATATAAGATCAGTCACTCTTTACTTAAACTCTTTATTCACCCCATTTGTGTACGGATATATGCCTATGTAATGTATATATCATATGTATATATGCCTATGTAATGTCTCAAGCTACAGTGTTCAACGGGAGTATAAGTAGGTATTTAATGCCTTTTTATGTTCCCATACACTGATGTCAAGTTTTAACTAGTGCCCCTACTATAATAATCTAGAGTTCAGTAAATATTTCATTGTGCCCCACCTTTATTCACATCAGTCAAATCTTAGAACTGTGCATCCAGGCTCTACTTCCCCACATACCAGTCAGTCTCCAGCCCTTCACAATCTATCTAATTTTCACCCTCCTCATATCACTGAAACTTTTCTTGGTAAAGACCATCAGGGCCTTCATATTGCTAAATTCAAAACATCACTAAGTCATCATTTTCTTCGTTTTGTAGCATCATTCAATAAAGTTAATTGTTTTCTCCTTCTTGAAGCAACTTTCTGTAACTTTGATGGAAACGTCTTTCTCCAAAATGCCTCCCAACTTTTTGTCCATTGACAATCTTCTTTAGAAACTGTCTCCTCTACCTGACTGACAAATGTTATACTCTCTTGGGGACAGGGATGGCACATAATCTCATGACTTTAAATCTCACCTTCTTACTGATGACATGTTTAGATGCTGACACACATATGTACAGCCCAGATCTTTCTTTTGAATCTAGACCATTATACCAAATTACCTACTCAGCAGTTCCATGTGAGTACTTCAAAAGCATAATTAAACACAACACTTCCAAAACAGAAGTCTTGGAGCTTTCCCTTTCTGTTTCTGCCTATGCTTGCCATCCTCCAACCATGGACCATTTGCTCCTGCTAGAAATTCAGAAGTTTTTTGCTTCTACCACTCATTCAATCAGTTTCCATTTTGATCTCAAAAATATGTCATTTCCCCTTCTCTACTACCATCCCTGTCTCCCCACCTTCTAGTTTAAGTCATAACCTCTTGTCTTCACCTTGCAATATCATTCTAAGTGATTTATTTTTATCTGCTCATATTCCCTTCCAATTCTGTCTCCTCACTTCCAAAACTGTCTCCACAATTCTGCTCAATTTTGAACTTTCAGAGGTGACTCCTCCAAGTAAAACCCGTCAGTGGCTGCTCTTGATTTCAGGATAACATTCACCAGGCATTTGCCAAACTCTCTGAACAACCTCATCTTATTCTATCATTCCCTTTTTTTCCCTCAGTACCAGTCTTACTATTTTTCTCTGTATGTTACTTTGGTTGAGATTTTTCTAGGTACTCCACCTGGAATATTTATTCCTTTTCTTTTATTTTTTTTTCCAACACACTGTTGCCCTAACCACACCAAAATGTACAGGTACATGCATTCTCCAAAACTACACTCAATAGTCAAATCAGAACAAAAGGAATTGACAAGTCGTGGTGTTAAAAATATCAGGACAAAAAATATGTAATAATGGCAAACTCTTACATAACTTTATACAGGCACTGTTTTTCATGATCCAGATGCATTACCTTAACTCAGTGCTTACAACAATCATATGAAGTATTATTATTACAACTGTTTTTAAGATACCCGTATCTACATATAGAACCTTTTTGAGATAGAGTAAGACACAGATAGAAGATAAATAACTTAATCAGGGCACAAAAATCCAGTGGCAAAGCTAGGATTCAAATTACTATTTCTTGCAAATCAAAACCACAATGAGATACCACCTTACACCAGTAAGAATGGCCCACATCCAAAGAACAGGCAACAAGAATTGCTGGCGAGGATGTGGAGAGAAAGGAACACTACTACACTGCTGGTGGGAATGTAAACTAGTCCAACCACTATGGAAAGCTGTGTGGAGGACCCTCAAATTAATGAAAATGGAACTACCATTTAACCCAGCAATTGCTCTCCTGGGAATCTACCCAAAAGAGACCTCAATGTGGGTACAAAGGGACACCTGTGCCTGGATGTTTACTGCAGCACTATTTATAATTGCAAGGACATGGAAGCAACCTAAATGCCCCAAAACAGATGACTGGATGAAAAAAATGTGGTATATATACACGATGGAATATTACGCATCAATTAAAAACGACAAATTCGATGATTTTATAACATGGATGTACTTAGAAGAAATCATATTAGCAGAAACAAGTCAAAAAGAAAAAGACAGAAACCAAATGGTTTCACTAATATATGGGATATAGTGAAAAAATAAAAGCCTTGAGGAAAAGTCAAAACAAGCTAAGCACCAAACTGAAGCACACAACTTTGAGCAGGAGGGAAGGGGGAGAATGGAGGGGGGGGGTAAATCCCTGGGATTACAATGTTGTGAAATTTATATATAAATAAAAAAAAATTACTATTTCTGTGCACCTGCCTTGGTGACTGAGAGCACAACTGGTTACCATGCTATTGCCTTTCCAGAGGATGGATGTGGAAGCAGTGATTTACATAATTAAGTAGTTATCTGGATTCATACTAAGTCCTCCACCAGACAAAAACCATAAAATGTGGGGAGGGGTCACTGATATATCCCCAGCACCCTAAATAAAACTAAACACATAAGTGATACTCAATATGAATGGTTACTATCCCCCCTGCATAATTATTTTGAGAATGTTCTGGGTTCCAATCAAGTCTTAAATTACTAAGTTTCCTAAGCTGCTGTCGGCCATCCCTCCCCTCACCATACCCGAAAGCGCTGGAGTCCTCCCCTCCACCCACGTGCATTGCTGGCCACAGTGCGATTACTGGTCAAAGACTTCCTTCCCTCCAGGGCAGAAGGGAGCCGTCTAGTCTCTCTGCCCTCAGGCCTCACCTTCCACATGGGAGAAGAGGCTGTCCTAGCTCTCTGGTCAGGCCCAGGCGACTCTTCTGTGCCCGAAAGCATGAAGCGGCCATACCGCTGCAGCGGCCACTGGGTAGCCTCCCCTCCTCCCGTGATGCCCAGAAGCATCTGCTCCTTTCCCGCCTCCGCCATGTTGGGTTTCGACACACGCTGCCCCACCAGCCCGTGGGCGCAGGTACCAATCAGTAAGCGAGGCGGCGTAGTCCCGCCCTCCCCTGAAGTGCAAGCCAATCAGAAGCACCAGGAATGCTGCTGGGGCTTACTAGGGGGTGGGTATTGTTCTTGATCTCCGGTGCCTTTCCTTCCTTGTGGGCAGAGCTGAGAAAGTAGCTTGTACTCTGAAGTTGGGCAGTGACACTGATAAGTGGTAATTATTTTGGCATCTGCAGTCTTTGGGCTCCTACCTCCCCCTCAGGCCACCCATATCTTCTTCGGGTATCTCTCTGACGCAGCATTTCCGGAAACTGGGCATCGCTGGAAGAGATGGGAAGTCGGCTCTTGGAGGCTGCTTGGACAAGTGTATTTCCTTTCACATGACAACGATACTACCCACTTCAACCCACAATGCATCTCCAATTTCACTTACCATTTAAAAATCAAGTTATTTCCTCTTTATCCCTACAGCCCCCGAAGCATACTTTTCTTCAGACCCTCAAGTTCTCTCTAAAATAGAAACACGAATGGGTGAAGGGCTGCCAGCAATAATAGGTGTGCCTCAATTAAACAGCAGGTGTAACTGAAAGACAGGCCTGTATGATTTATAGTCGACAAAACACTTCTACATCTGCTATTTCATTTGTCCTCCCAACAACCTTGTGGTGAATTAAAGAAGCAACGCAGAGATTATTACACCCAGTTGAATAGATGCCGACAAAATAAGGTCCAAAGAGTGGGCTCCACCTCCTCTCATTTGTCCATTCCATTTACAACCTATATGAAAAATCAAATCAGAAGCAACATATACAGAGGATAGCGGCCATGTTAACCAAGCACAGGAAATAGTTAATGATGCAAACAATTTTTTTAAAACTATGAGTGTCAAAGATTATTAAATGCATATACAATGCATACAATGATTGAAGAAGTGTTAATTTCTTCACTCTTGAACACACAAATATCTGTAGTGTGAAGTCACCCTAGTCACCACAGGGGGTTCAGAAATGGGAAAGACAGACATCTAGCCTTCTAGAACATCAGGGTTTAATAAAGACAAAGAAAGGTGGGAAATACCCATGCTACATGATACTGTGACAACGAAGGTATAAACCATGTGCTATAAGGCTCAGATGAGGTGATGTCTACCAACAGAAATGGTTGGTATCACTCCTATCTTGAAGGATGAGAATAAGTTTACCAAGGGGACATGGAGAAAACTGGTATTCCATGTGGAGGAGATGTTGAGGAGTAACAATACAGGGAGGAGGAAAGTGACATAAATAACTAGAATTTAGAGTAGTTATTTTTTTGGAAGATGAGGCTATAAAGGTGAGGTAGGTAGAAGAGCAATTAAGAAGAGTGGATGGATATTACTCTGTAGTGGAGAGTGTGGAAAATTTGCATAGGGCCGTGACATAATAATGGTGATCCAGGCAGACTAATTTTTCAGGGACATATAGAATAAATTGCATTAAGGCAAAGGATATCCATTACTTATGTTTCCATTAGTCCAGTAGAGTTTGCTGAGGAGATCAGATTTCAGAAACTGCTTCCAAAGGTCTTTAAACGACACAGCAATACAGCATTTAATATAGCAGTAAATAGTTAGAAATTTGGTTTGAATCCCACTTCTGCCACATGCCAGCTGTGTAACATTGGGGAAGTAAACTGTAAAACAGGGGTAGACATTGCCTATTTACAGGGTCATCAAGAGGATAAAATAAGATAGTATGTGGAAAATACTTGGTAAATTACAAAAGCAATACACATGTCTGGCACTGCCTATTTCCAGAGTTAAACTGACTTTCTGTGGACTCCCTACAGGCAGAGAAGATGGGAACGGGAGCCTGACATTTGGTCTCAGAGGTGCTCACCTTCCAGGTCCAGGGCTGCGGATGCTGTCAGACACCCTTCACAGGAGCAGATGGTGCTCACAGTTGGGACCCTGTCAGTGCCCAAGGACACCCAGGGCCCTGCTGGGTTCCCACCTGCAAGCTCCCTTCCTAGACAATGCACCTGTGCCGAGCTTCTGGGGCCACCAGTGCCTGCCAAGAACAGATCATGTCTGAAAAGGAGAGATGATAAATCCATGGCTCCATGGACAGAGTGCTTAAAAAATTATAATATTAACAAATGTGATTTGACAATTCAAGAGTTCCCAGGTGCTGGATTTGGTTATAAAGATATAGTGAAGAATAAAACAAACTTGGTTTCTGCGCCCCACCGCATGCTTATAGTCTAGTGGGGGATGGGGGGAAGAGAGAACAGAACACTGAACAAATTACTTCGTATTTAATGTCTATCTTTAAGCAGTCAAGCTATTATGTGTGTGTATATATATAAAGGTAAAATATATACAAAGGTAATATATATAAAGGTAAAATTTTATTCAATAAAAAGCACACACCTTGTGTAACTTGATGAGTTTTGACACCTATATATACTGTCATGTAACCACTATCCAAAACTATTCCAAAACCCTAAGTTCTCTTGTGAGTACCTCCTTACAGTCAATCACCAAATCCTGAGGCCAATCATTACTTTGGGTTTTGTCATTGTAACTTAGCTTTACTGTTCCTGACTTCATATATATGAAATACACAGACTGTCCTCTTTTAAATCTGCTTTTGCCCAATGTAGTGTTTTGCCTTTTAACTCCACCCATATTGTATGAACAGTTCTTTTTTAGTGTTAGGTAGCATACTACTGTGTAATTATTTCACAATTTGCTATTCACCTATTAGTGGACATTTGGTGGCTTGCCATTTTTTAAGTTATTATGAACACTTTTTATATGAATCTATTTTGCAGAAACATGCTGCTATTTATCTTCAGTGTACATCCGAATAGAATTGCTGGTTCTGGAGAGATATATGTTTGAGTTTATAAAAACATTGCCCAAGAGTTCTCCACAGTAGCTATACAATTTTTCACTCCTACCAACAAGATATGAAAATTCCACTTACTTTTATTGACATTTGCATTGTCAGTTGTCAGTCATTTTAGTTTTAGTAGCTCCAGGGAATATGTAGTGGTTTTAATTCACATTTCCCTGATGATATAGACTGTTGGGCCCCATTCCAAGTGGCTTACTGATATATATATAGATATATATATATCCTAATTTATAAAGTGTTCAACTCGTTTGCCATTATAGACTTATAGGCATTCTTTTTTATGTTCTGAATATAAGTCTTAAAATAAAAATATAGAAAATATTTTCCCAACCTTTCACCTGGTTTTTCATTTTTTTAGCAAGCTTTTCAAAAAGTGGGAAGTAGTCAATTCTGAATAAAGCCCGTTTTATTATTTTTTTCTCAGGTATCCTTTTTAGTGTTACTACCTAAGTAAATTTTGCCTACCCTAAAGTTGTGCACATGTTCTCCTAGATTTTCTTCTAGAAACTTTCTGATTCTAACATTTACATCTAGGCTAATCCTAGATTCTTTTTTGCATCAAATTGTATAAGCAAGGTAGGAATTAAGATTCATTTTTTTCTCCATGTGCGTGTGTGTGTGTGTGTGTGTGTGTGTGTGTGTGTATGGGATAACCTTCAACCAATTACTCATGGAAACTGGCATATAAATGCATATAAATATCCTAACTTCCTCACTCCTTGGGTGGGATAATGCTGAGATTTCTGTAGTACCCTGTCTCTCAGAGTTTACCCATAGAAATGAACTGCAGCTACCCAAATGTAACTTGTTTGGTAAAGATTCTTTTTGTCAATTTCCTTTTTCTTTCTCTCTCCTCTACCAGTGTTCCCTCAGATCATTTCTCAGAAAAATTACTTACACTTGTATCTTTGTCCTAGAATCTGCTTCTATGGACCCCAGGCTAAGACAGCAGCAAACAAGGCAGACAATGCGCTGTCCTCCTGTGCTTAGCTATAATGTCGCTTACATGAGAAGATGGTGCAATAGGCTTTAGAAGGAAGGGGAGAGTAAGTATTATCATCCCAGATGATCCTCTAGTGTCTCATGACCAGCAGCAGTAAAGTACTAGCATTTGTGGTCAGAACTAATGAATGACAAGTTACTATGAGATAACACATCCCACTTGTAGGATACCAATCTTAGTTGGCAAAATTCTAGTCTCTAACATTAAAAAAGTGGTTATTTACTTTACATCTTTTGATTCCGAACCCTTTTACTATACAACCCCATTTTGCAGGTGGCAAAAATGACAGAGATTCTGGCTGAGTGGGTATCAGCATCATTGCTGGTGGCAAGCTGCAGGACTTCTGAAAGATGAACAGGGACCCCAAACATCCCCTTTCCCTAGGATGTGATTCAGTCAAGGAAATGATGGCTTCGGTTTCCTGGGTTCTCCTAGATAATAAAGAAATACACACTACTACTCTGCCTGCCATGTTCCACAATAGCAGTGCTGGGGACTACACAAAGCAACTGAGAATTTGGGAGCCCTGTTGGTGGCTGTGGGAGTTTCCCAGAAAAGCCCTGTTCACTTCAGTAAAGCCAGATGAGGTGTCTCCATGATGTTTGACGTGGGGATGCTATGTAAGGAGGGATATTTCCATGGAACTTTACACTCACTGCTAGAAAGTAATTATGTTCAAGTTTCTGCTTTGTCTTTCATGTACAAAACTACTCCATTTCAGGTTATTGAAAGGATTTCATTGTGACAACCATCTCAGCCTGTCCACAGGCTCCTGATCATTGGTACAACATGACGAGAGACTAACTCTGACTTATTCCTTTCATTACTAGATTGCATTTATTATATTGCACAGATAATAATAAATGAATAAAAATACTGACCACTGGTAAGTTGGGGGCACATTTTATAAAGTTGAATAAAAATCAGAAATAAGAATGTAAAGCAAACCCTAAAGAAAGACTATGTACTCACACCTTAAAGAAAAAAACTGTATTTTACTTATGTTGGGAGTTCAGAATTCTTGGCACATGGTAGGGTCTCAGCTTTCCTTTATGAAACTATTTCACAATTTAATATGGAAAAGTGGAAAAATTCATATCAAGGGTAGAAAGGACTGACTTGGAAAAAATAGCTAATAACCCTTTCCTATCTTTGTCTCCACCCAGAATGGAATAAGAAGAAACATCTTGAGTCAAAATATGAGGAACTGGAGTTCAAACAAAGAAATGTTCACATTTCAAAATTCTTTACTGATAGCTGTTGTATTTGGGAAATGCATAACTGTGAACCTACAAATATGCAATCTAATACAAAAGCAGTACCGGAAGACCCCCCTTGAAGTCTCTTCCAATTTGCTGCTTCACTTATTCCATCATTTGCTGCCTGACCCAGGAGAAGTCATTGAACCCACCTCTGTAGGGTGAGACTGCGATATTTACAATTTACACCTCAGAGGACAGATGAAAGCATCGTAAAGAAAATGCTTTGTGCTAGAGAGTGACTCAGCAAAAGCAGTTTTGAGCTTAGTTGTCGAAAATATTTTGAATCCTAGAGCCCACAGTACCTTTGGATGCACCTGCAACTTGTGTTGGGTTCCACCACCAAGGCTGGGAGGTCAAATATCTAACAGGGAAGGGTCAAGACTGCAGGCACCGCTGGCTCACACCAATGCTTCAGCACAGAGTCCATCATCATATCATTGTTTGCTTCAGAATTAAATCCTTCCACCAGGGAATAATCCTAACAATAAATTGAGAAAACTAGAGGATATTTTTTTTGAGTGGCCATATAAGTTCAATTAATTTATTCAGTAAATAGTTGTTGGACTTACTATGTGCCAGGCTACCCAAGGTAAAAGAAAAAACAAATATGAATAGAACTTATCTCTTTCCTTGAAAACACTAATAGTCTGGTAGAGGTGATACAGGGTAGTGACACAGTTAAAAATTGTATTGACGTCAAAATACCCTGGTGGGCGGAATCTGAGAGAAAGACCCTACATGAGAGAAAATGAGAAGTGGAGCCGGGAGTGGTTGCATGCACCTGTAATCCAAGCGCTGGAAAGCAAGAGGCCAGGGATCACTTGAGTTGGCGGATTCGAGGCTACCCTGGCAATATAGCAAGACCTGTTCTCGAAAAAGCAACCGGGCACGGTGGCAGGTATCTATAATTCCCAGCTACCTGGGAGGATGAGTCCATGGGATTGGAACTACCCCAGGCAACATAGTGAGACCTAGTCTCAAAAAAAAAAAATGAGAAGCAGGAAGAGAGGGTATATAAAAAGGGAGGAGTGAAGAAAAAAAAAAGGAAAGAAAGGAAAGAGAAATGGGAATGGGAATGGTGTACTGAGAGAACTGGTCCATGTGGTCTGCCGGGGAAACACCCTGGAAGAGTGAGCTAGCGGTGGTGAGGAGCCACATGGTGGGAGAGTGGCCAGCGGAGATGTAACTGGTGTGGAGTTTGCTGCCAGAACAGCAGGCCAGGGGTGACCAGGGGCTGCTGAGGGCAGGTCTGGTGGATTTGACCAGATGCTGCTGAAGGCAGGCCTGATAAAGGAAACACTTGGAGGTGCAGCCAAGTGGAATACTTGGAAAGCTGAGTTTGCATCAGCATCTGTTGGAAAAGTTTGAAGTGCCTTGTGCATAGTGGACCAGCTCAGAATGCTGGAGAGAAAAGAAGCAAAGACAAGACGCTAGAGAAAGGCTGGGCTTTGTAGGGCCAATAAGGGGTACCATCTTGGACATGTGTTTGAGACTTTTGGGCTAACTGGTGATAGGGGTAAAGAAAACCGGTCGCTGTGCTTTTTTTAAGTACTTTTTTTTTTTTAAGTACTTTTCGTTTTCCTGGTTAATTTCCCTTGTTAATAAAACCCTGTTGTTTAAACTGCTTTTGTCTGGCAACTGCTATGTGTGCAGGTAATGCGGACCTGTGGCTTGTTGGTTAGCAGCTTCTACCCCTTTTGCACCTGATTTTAGAGGGACAGACACAAAGGTCGATGATTTGCAACAGAATGTAAAAGAAATCAATAAAGATACTAACCCAATAAGTGTTGGTGGAAAAGGAAACTATTCCAACAGGAGCAGTTAGGGAGGAGCACAGAAGGACAGAAATTCCTTTTTTGTCTTGTAGTAGAATTCACATAACATAAAATTCATTTCTTAGCAATTTAAAAATGTACAATCAGTGGAATTTAGTATATTTACAAAGTTGTACAACCATAAACCTGATTTAATTCTGGAATATTTTCATCACTCTAAAGAAAAAAAAACCATATTCATTAGCGCTTACTTTCCATTTCCCCATATTTCTAGGCCCTGGAAATCACCAATCTGTTTTCTGTGTCTATAGACTTGCCTCTTCTGAATTTTCCATATTAGCAGAATTATATAGTATGTGGTTTCTTTGTTTGATGTCTTTACTTTGCATAATGTTTTCAGGGTTCATCCATGCAGTAGCATGTACCAGTACTTCACTGTTTGAATGACTGGTTAATATTTCACATACTATAAGTATACTGCATTTTGTTTACTCATTCATCAATTGATGGGTATTTAGGTTGTCCCCAACTGGGTGCAGACCTTTGCTTATTTCAGAATAAAAAATGTTTTTGCTACTCTCTGATACTACAAAGCAATAGAGTGTTCTGGGTAGCACAGTTTACATTTGTTCCTCAAAAATTTCTCCCATCTTTAGACAGGTCAAATATAAGAAGAAATAACCAGTAAGAGATAGTTAGAATCAACAACATCTCTGGGACCAGAACTCCACAATGGTGCACAAGGATGAAACAGAGGTATGCTGGGTTCTAGGTCTGGACACAGACAGTGGACCCAGTCTCTTCAGCAGAGAAACAGGAAACAAAGAGCCTCCACTCAAAGCACAGACTGGAGTAAACACCCCTGAATGAAGTCAAGAGCTGATGTGGGTGACTATCCTTGGTGTGGGGCATTAAAGGATCTTTGTAAGTGAGAATCTTCCTGCTTCTTCATCTTTCCTTATATTCTGCTCCATCTGACTGCTTCCAGGAAGGCTAAGAATACCAAACAAGGCAGAAGGATAGACACAGTCTCACAAACAGAATCAGAGCCAACTTTCCTGGAAGTTCCGGAACTAGATATCACTAGTGTTGTTCAGAGCAGGTATGCTGAGGCACTCCTGTCAGACTTGGCTCTGGCCTGGGGCCTGAGGATAGGCACAACATATTCACTCCTCTCCTAGAATGTAAGCAAAAGATGAAGAAGCAGGAAGCTTCTCACTTTAAAAGATCTGGAAAATCAACACGAGGAGTATAGTTCCAGGAAAGGCAACAAATCAGCAA
This sequence comes from Uropsilus gracilis, assembly GCA_004024945.1. Classification (NCBI taxonomy): domain Eukaryota; kingdom Metazoa; phylum Chordata; class Mammalia; order Eulipotyphla; family Talpidae; genus Uropsilus; species Uropsilus gracilis. The sequence continues at coordinate 24,356 of PVHY01009063.1, forward strand.
TAGGAATACAAATTAACTTACAACAAAATTCATTTCACAGAACAGCATGACAAAATGCTTTAAAATAATAATTACTATTATTACTTACAATAGCGTAGGTAAGTAATATTGAACAAAAGCCAGACACAGAAGCATGTAATACATGCTTACTTTTACAAAATATCAAAACAAATTTGTCTATGGTACCACAAGTTGGACAGTGGTTAACCTTGGAAGAAGTTCAAAGGGACGCTGGGAATGTTTTCTTTCTTGACTCAGGAACTTGTTACAAGTGTACCTTTACTTTTGCAAAGTAAATGCCCACTGTTCTCAGGTTTTGTATCTGTGAACTTGCCTACTCACTAAAATTCATTTGTGATCCCCAAATCAATACATGAACCCTTTATAGTCATTTGCAGACAGACACTCAGAGAGGGAAAGATTGAAATCACCAGATATGCATGGTCTACTTGAGGTCCAACAAGGTGAAACTGTGCTTCCTTGTTTCGGTTCTCAAATAAACAAGTATGCCTTTCATAGTCTAGGTAATGCCACATGTTTTGCATTTATTTTGTTGGCGGTTTCACCGATTAAAATGTCCCCCCACACCCAGTACAAAATTGTGTCTACCATCTTTTAAGTTTCAAAGGCTGTGATGTGCCTTATGGAAAAAAAAAAAAGGTTGTGTTGGATAAGCTTTATTCAGTCATGAGTTATGGTGCTGTTGGCCATGAGTTACATGCTAATGAATAAACAATACATATTTAATGAGGTTGAAATATAAACACATTAAACAAGGTTATCTATTGATTGGTTGACAGAAATATAATCAGAGGCTTGCAGGATCTTAACCCTGTATTTCCCTTAAGAAGAATGATTCAATATTCACTAATTCAGTGTTAAAAATGATTTATTTAAACAATAAGTATACTTGCAATATAATAATAACCAAGAGAGTTTGTACCCCCAAGTATGCACTAAGATGCACAGCAATTTGCAAAGGATAGTCTTTAATCTCTGGTGCAATTTAGAATCCCCTGAAGGTAGACCTCAGGCTCTCTCCAGCCTTATCTCCAGCTTGCTCTGTTCATCACCAGATTTAGTCCTTGGTCACCAGTTTGATACTATTTCTTTTTTGGCTGACCTGTTTCATCTGTAGTCCTGTCACCTGTCTCCATGATGGTGTCTGTCCCACTGCCTGTCCCCATAGGGTTCCCAGGAGGGCCAGGGGCAGTGGGCACATCTGTGCATCTGGACACTTCAGCCTCTTGGGCACCGGAGCAGGAGGTGGTACAGAGAGGCTATGAAGGTCAATAGAAGGTGGAGAAGGCACTTCAAGAGGCAGTCAAGAAGAGAGAGAGTTATCCATATATATTTAAAGGAGGGACAACACTTGGAACTTGACTATAGAACTGAGGTGTCTACATGGTAGGTGTGGGGAGTGATGGGAATGATGAGACCAGATGATTCTGAAAGGGAACTGTGGGTGGTTTGAAGGTGGGCTTGTTGTGGTTATATACATATTGAAGAGATGTGAACTCCTATCCCTAAATCATTAGCAGTGCTGTAAATGAACATCATCTCAAATAAAAACAAAAGTTTTAAAACTGTGGAAAGAATTGACTATTGACAGTAAAAACACTTTAAACAAATGTAAAATAGAAACTCCAAAGAATGGCAAGCACAGGGGAGATGAGATGTGTTCAAAGAGTAAATTATGCCAATGTTTGAAGGTAGGGTTGAAATATTTAATTTTTCTGTTGTCAATTTCTCTTTTTTAACACTATCTAAATTTTATTAGCAAAGTGAGTTCAGTGTGTATTTGTTCAAGAAAAATTGAAGGAGCTACTGAAACATAGATGTACAATCTATAGATTCCACATAAGTAGATAAAGAAGAAGGATTGGGATAAAGAAAAATCTATTAACAGAAAGGGAGAATAAAGAAAATATAATAAACAGAAATCATTCCTTTTTTGATACTAAAATTTTAAATATATATATACTCACAAAATATAAATAGATTATACTTGCCTATTTAGAACATAAATTTTAAGATTAAATTTTAAAAATTGAACTATATATGCTAATATTAATTATACAAAATTTGAGTTATAAAGAATAAATTAGACTTAAAAACATTCAACTCATCAAATGAAAACACTGCACATAGGTATACTCACATATTCTAGCAAAGTAATCATTGATTAAAAAGTGTAGCATAAATGTAGTGAAATATCAAAAAAAAGAATTAAAAACAAAGAAATAACTTTTTAGGAGATTTTTTAAATAATTTTAAAAAATTTTTGTGGGAAGAAAGCAAGTTACATAGATAAGTATACATATTACAATACCATAATTATAAAATTATAACCATGCAAAATAATATATTATTTGCTGATGTGATTTAATGATTTCAAATACCACTGGAATGGCAAACATCAAATCCAGTGTACTGATTATTATTTCTGGGAATGTATAATGGGAAATAGGATAGAAGAGATATCCACAGAGAATGTCAACTATCTCTGTGATGGTTGTTCTTTTTTTTAATTTAAATTTTTTTGAATTTGCATATATATGTGTATTTATATTTATATTACATTATTGCATTATTGTGTACCCTGAAATCCCACTATTGGGAATCTACCCAGAGGACATGAAAACACTAATTCAAAAGGACACCTGTATGCACATGTTTATGGTAGCTCTGTTTAAAAATTGCCAAGATTTGGAAACAAACTATATGTCCCAAAACCAACAATTGGCTAAAAAATGTGGTATATATACTGATGGAATACTACAAACCAATCAAGGAGGACAAACACATGTCATTTGTAGCAACATGGATGGAACTAGAAAGACTCATATTAGCATAAATAAGCCAAAAAGAAAAAGAGAAATACAGGATGGTCTCACTTATATGATTAATATTGGGAAAAACAAACAAATGAATAAGAAAAAAAACAAAGAAATAACTTAAAAGGCCAGATGTATCATCATGGTAATAATAAAGGTAGATATCAACTTTTCAGGAGGGGCGGGGGTGGGGATACAAAAATCACAAAGCAAAGTGGATGTGAGGTTTCAACAAGTTTCCAAAGAGAGAAAATTGCATGATGAAGGGTACCTGAAGGGCAGAGGAAGATGCAACCTGGAGCACACCAGGGGGATGATATAGCCAAGAGTAAAGTCAACATGCCCACAGAGATGACATGTATCCCCAGAGGGCAGGAGGAAGATGCAGGACTAAAAACAGATGGATTAATTGAAAGCCTATGAGTGGAACACCTTCTCACAACGTGAACATAAAACACTCAGCCAGAGGGCAGCTATCTCCAAGTAGAGGGTTGTTTTAGGTATAATACTAAGTTGCTTATTTGGGATTTTTCTTGCCTCTTAATGTGGGGTCTGTACAGCAATTATCTTTACTCTTGAAGTCCCATACCAAACCTCTAGATGATGGCTGAGTACAATGCAGAACTGAGCAAGGATTATAACGGAGAAAGGGCCACAAGTCAAGAACTGCATTCTCTTGGTTTTTCCAAGTGTGGAACCTTACTCTTCTGAACTGTTTCAAGTTCCAGGTGTGTAAGCTCTGGTTACTAAGAGCATTCAGTTGTTATCTCCATTTTGGCTCTGTTGCAGTAAGGCAGGTGTTTTCAATGTCACAGATTCAGTCGGCAAATAGCCTCTTCTATAAGGAGACACATCTGATCTAAGCTGGCTCTCCCTACTGCTTGGGGATCCACCCGTTCTAGATGGGGGTCTCAGGTGCAAGCTGGTAATTGTTTCTCTGCACGCCTACTCCTATGGTTCTCTGTCCTGTGTGTCAATGTTCTGCAAGTCCTTGTCCAGCAAGGACCCAGATCTCTGAAGTATCCAATGCATGAGACTCGGAACCAAAAACTGTAAAGTAATTGCCCGTCCCTCTCATGAGTTATATACCACCCCAGCTGAAAATGTCTGGTCAATTACAGCTTTCCCTACTCCCTGTTGCCAGATCATTTCTCCTGGCAACTATGGCAGTTCTCCATTTATCTTTCAGAGGTGTTGACTATGTTCTGCAGCAATTTGCTTGTGAATCTGCACAGGAGGCAAGACTTGTGTCTTCATTCTGTCACCATCTTGTATTTGATTTGAATTTTTGCCTATAATATTTGATTTCAATTTTTGCCAGTAATGTAGACTGCCATTTTTGTTTTGATATTCATTTCCTCGATCATTAATGAAATCAGGCATCTGTTTATTGACTGAATGTCCATTTTGTTTTCCTCTTGTATGAATTGCTTGTTCATACCCTTTGCCCATTTTCTATTGGGGTTACTTGTCTAATTGTTCTTGATTTATAGCAGTTCTTCATAATGGTCTAGGTACTAATTTTAATCTGTTAATTGTATTTTGAATATATCTCCTAGAGTTTTACTTGTCTCCTAATTTGCTTGTAATAATTTTTTATTACAGTCCAATCTTTTCCCTTTGTTGCTTGTAATTTTTTATATCTTGTTTAAGAAATCCCTCTTTTCAAGGAGATTCATAATGATATTTATTTTCCTTTCTCATAGTTTTACAGTTTGGTTTCACATTTAGGTCTTTAATACATCTGGAATTTATTTTAATGAATGGGGTGAGGAATCAGTTTTTTAAAAAAACTAACAAGCATTTAGAAGAAGGCTTCTTTACTTTAAAAACAGTTTTTCAAAATTTGGTATTTGCATAATGCACATTTGTTAGACTTAGAAGTGACAGAAAGAAAGAAAAGGAGAGGGGAAACATGATGAAACCAAGATGGTAAAGGATTTTACATTTTATCTAACTGAACTGAGACTTTGGGCAAAACAGTCATGAAAAAACACTTTGAAAAGATTTACAGTGGGTCTCAGTTGTTTATAGAAGCATGTTTTGAATATTTATACATCTTTTCACTCCCAATAGTCAGTTGAAATATGCTCAGGGAAACTGTAAAACTATGAGAAAAAAAGTAGCTTTAGCCTGAACCAAACATAATGAAAGCAGGAGGTATGCAGTAAGAAAATCACCTTTCAAAAACTAAGCTAAAGCTTTGGGGGAATTTGGCAATTTTGGAAGAGCTACTCACCTTGCATTCATTCATTCATTCATTCATTCATTTGTTCATTCATCTGTTTATTCATCCAACATGTAACAAGTGCCTATTCCATTATTCCAAGGGCTATCGTTGCTGCATAGGAGCTATAAAGGTGACCATGACTTTCTCTTTGCCTTCAAAAAGAAGATAGATTCCCTGTAAATGAAGAGAAGAACATATAAGGAAATAAATTTCCATTCTATGTTATGAACACAGCAAAAGCAGTTACAGGGCACCATAAAAATTTGGCAGAGAGCAAGGTGGAATGAAATGTTTATGTTGGAGAGGATGAGGAGGTCAGGAGATGTTTCTGGAGAAGCTAACATGTGAGGAGTTATTCAAGGTGAAAGGGGTTGGCCAGGTAGGCCAAGAAAGAGCTTGAGGAGTCTCTGCAGAACATGTCCATAGAGGGAATAGAAAAGGCAGATGTACAGGAGACATAGTGCTTCCAGGGGGAAAGTGAGTTTGAAAATGTCACAGAAGCATCTATTTCTCCCATTTTTCTATTTATTCTCTTTAATTTAAAACTGTCTCATTTTTGAAGACAAGGTAATTTTGGCAAAGAAAAGAAACATGAAATGAAATGTACCTTCTTTTGAATAGATATTTAGATTTCTTTTATTAATTTAACTTTCTTTTTTTGCTTAAGTAATTACGGTATTCTGGGTATTAGAGATACATAAGAAACTTCTGTGAAACAACAGGCATTTATACACTAAAACTAATACTTCGTCTTCCAACTATGTCTCAATTAATAAAAAAAAAACAGCAGACAAAAACTGAAACTGATAAGATAGGTCCTCAAATGAAATGCTGCATGTAACTCAATTCTGCCTGGGAGAATCAAGAAAGAGAGTCAGGAAGAAATCCTTGAATTGAAACTTGATAGGTAAATAAAAATCTTACCAGGCAGAGAAATAGGTAAAGGGCCCTTCGGGGTGGAATTACAGTATGTTATGCTAGACACATAATCATAAAGCCTCTTCCAGCTGCAGTGCCTAATCCACAGCACTTGACTCGAAGAAGAGAAGCAAAGCCAAACTTTGAAAGACAGTGGTCGCCAACTGGATGAGAGGTGGTTTCCTGAAGAATAGACAGTATCCTATGAAGTAACTGGAATCATTACTCAAGAGACATTGGAAACTGAATTTAGTCCATTGAACTGGATCCCCGAAGCATTAGAGATGTTGGCTGGATTGTCCAGCCAGAGCTGAAGGATGCTGAAGCCATTGCTCAGAGAACAGAGGAGACGTGGTCAAAGCAATTGGTGCCTAGGGTCACCTAGAGTCCCAGATAACTCTTGGGTCTAAGACACACATATCCTTACAATAAAGTTCCTTCCTTTCTCAAGTAGCTTATTTTGGAATGTGGAAGCAGGTAGAGAGATGGAGCTTCAGATAAGAGGAATAACTCCTATCTTTGTAGACCCTTCTGGCACACTAGAGGTGGACAACAGCACATCTCTCACCTGTAACCCAGCTTCTTAACCTCTTTGGAATGTCCCAAGAGACATATGACCTACTAGCAATGACTGTTGGCCTCAAAGGTAAATTCTCCTGTTATCGTACATCCTTGCATCCTGCCTGCTGCATGTCACTTATGCTTTGCTACTTCTTCATTACATCATTGTAACATTTCCTTGCTGGGGTATATAAGGAGCATCACAACTTCATTAAAGTGGGACCTGGACATGCTTCCCAGGATTCCCATCCTGTGGGCTAGCCTCACAGATCACTATCAATCTCTTCTGTCTCAATTTCTTCTTCGTTGCACATGTGACTCCTAACAGCCTATGACACCCAACTTGCCTCCAAGTCCCACACACCTGCCCACACACATATACCATATGCAAAATAATGGCAAGTTTGTTAGCTTAACATTTCATGGATCTTATAGAAAGTTGGGGCAACTTGGAATGAGATTGAGTTAACATTTACTGTTTGCTTTCTATGTGTTAGGAACTATTTCACATGCTTCACAAATATAAGTAACCTAATCTGTAATGGACCCACATGAAGCAATAGTGGCTCCATTTATCAAAAAGAAAATGCAGAAATGTTAAAACAATGTGCCCTGAGTTTGCACAGATTGTAAGTGGGAAAAGATTTGAAGGCAGACAGTTCCTGGAGTTCTGGTTAGCCATCAGTAATGTTGTTTCTGTGGAGTTAAGAGATGTTGCAAGAGAGGTAGGCAAGAGAGAGTTCACAGAAGACCTTGGATGCTTTGCTTAGACATCTTCATAATTTAACAGAGTGGCTCTGCATTTATCTCTTTTACATATTGCACTTCTGTTCAAAGATTTCATTTAGATAGTGGGTCTGCATCTAAAACAGCTATAGGTAAAGGCAATGACTGAGGAATTTTGAACTAAAGGGTGATGTAGTCTGATTTGCCTCATTAGAAAAGGCAGTGCTGGAACACCAGGAACTGCAGTGGGAAAACTGTTCACAACACAGGGACCCGGATCCGTGTACAGGCATACTCCTGTTGCTGAGGTAACCCACTAACAGGCTAGGGAGAGTCCAGTGTTAGGACGGAGGTTATCATAGACCATGGTTTAAGGCAGGAACTCCAGCAGGAAAACTGCTCACAACACAGGGACCCGGATCCACACACAGGGCTTACTTCTGTTGCTGAGGTAACCCACCTGTGGGGTAGGGAGGGTCCAATGTTCAGACGGAGGTTACCAAAGACTGCAGTTTAACGCCAGAACTCCAGTGGGAAAAACTGCTCACAGCACAGAGACCCGGAAGAGCCAGTGCTGCATGCGGGCACCAGCACATACTAGGGAACCAAGGACACTGACTACCCAAGTCTGTCAAGACACCCAACCAAAAAGATTTCTACAACAAACCCTAGACACATCACTAAATAAAAACACATGCTCGGGGGCACCGAAAAATATTTAAAACTCATCAATCCAAAAGAGGAGAAAGAATGAAAAGGAAGATAGACAGTACAATAGAAACCACATATATGTACCACATCCACTGACTGAAAAAGGACTTGTCCCCCAAAATAACCAATGGAAACAAGATATATCCACCCACCACAGCAGCAAAAGCACAGAGGCAAAGATAACCACAGCTTCACCATGCCATCTAATTCTAAAACAGCAGTGAATCAATACATACAACAAGCCCGAAGGGAAAACACAAGAAGGAGGAAGAATACAAATACTCAAGCGAGCCCTAAGAAGAATAACTCATCACCAAAGGATAAACAACCTGTGGAAACCAACATGGAGGGCATGGAAAAAAATGCTATCTATGTCAGACAAAGAATTCAGAATCAATTTGTTAAAAAGCATTAAAAGAGGTAAGGAAAGATGGAGAAAAAAGGGAAAGCAAGAGGTCAGAAACTTTCAATGTGTTAAGAGAAGTAGAAAAATATAAAAAAGAATGTAGCAAAATGAGTGATATCATTTATGAACAGAAGAATGAGATTGAAACCCTAAATAAGAAGCTGACCGAGATACAGTTTCTAAGAGGAGAAATAGAAGAGCTCAAAAATGCAGGGAAAAGCCAGGAAAGCAGATTAGAAGAAATAGAAGAGTGAATTAGCACACTAGAGGACACAAAAGTAGAGAGGGTGAAGAAAGAAAAAGAGAGAGAAAAACAAAGTAAGAAAAAGAAGAAAAATCAGAGATCTGTCAGATACTCTAAAGAAAACAAGAGTAATTGGAATCCCAGAAGAAGAGAAAGACATAGGATCTAAAAGGCTTTTCAATGAAATAAAGGAGGAGAATTTCTCAAATCTGAAGAAATGAAAATAGACACATAGGAAGCAAAAAGGACACCAAACTACGGAAATGAAAGAAAAACACAGCAAGACACACCATAGTAAAATTCTCAAGAGCCAAAGATAAAGAAAAAATTATGAGATTACCAAGAGATAGGAAACAGGTAACCTACAAAGGAAAACCCGTTAGACTGACTTCAGATTTCTCAGAAGAGACACTCCAAGCAAGGAGAGAATGTGCCCATATCTTCAAAACACTCCAAGACAAAAAGTGTCAGCCAAGAATACTCTACCTAGCAAAACTGACCTTTCTCTATGAAGGAAAGATTAGAAACTTCTCAGACAAACAAAGCCTCCAGAAATTTACTACCACCAAACTCCCACTCCAAGAACTTCTGCAAGAAGCCCTAAGACCGAAACACACAGAAGAATAAAATGAACAAATAATTAAACAAGAAGAAGAAGAAACTAAAACAGGTCCCAAATGACCACCAGAAACCCAATGTTAGAACCTTAAACATCAATAATTACTCTAAATGTCAATGGGCTAACCTTATCAGTCAAAAGGCACAGAGTTGCAGACTGGATTAAAAGACAGAACCCAACATTCTGCTGCCTCCAAGAAACACATCTGATTCCAAAAGATAAGCACAGATTGAAGGTAAAAGGATGGAAAACAATTTTACAAGCAAATGGGTTCCCCCAAAATGCAGGGGTAGCCATTCTTATAGCAGACAAAGCAGATTTCAAAATTTTAAAAGTGACAAAGGATAAAGAAGGTCACTACCTAATGGTTCAAGGGTCAACCCAACAAAAAGACATAACAATTATCAACATATACTCACCAAATGAGGGTGCACCAAGAGTCATAAGACAGCTACTAAGAGAGCTGAAACAAATATTGATGAAAATACATATATAGTGGGAGACTTTAACACTCCACTCTCAACAAAGGACAGATCAAAAAAACAAAAGCTACACAAGGACACAAAAGCCTGAAAAGAAGACCTAGACAAAATGGACCTAACAGATATCTACAGGACACTACATCCACAAGGAAAAGACTATAGCTTCTCAAATGCACATGGATCATTCTTTAAAACTGACTACATACTAGGCCACAAGGCAAATGTGAATAAATACACAAAGATTAAAATAATGCCAACATTCATCTCAGATCATAAAAGCATCAAACTAGAAATCAACAATGAAAAGAAAGCAAGAACAGCAGCCAACACTTGGAGACTGAACAACGTGTTGCTAAATGAAGAATGGATAATTGAAGAAATTAAAGAAGACATTAAAACCTACTTTGAAACAAATGACAAAGAAAACACAGCATTCCAAAATGTCTGGGATGCAGCAAAAGCATATCTAAGAGGAAGGTTCATAGCAATACAGGCCTGTATCAAAAAGCAAGAAAATAACCAAAGAAATAACCTTATCTCCCAAATTGAAAAATTAGAAAAAGAGCAACAAAAAGATGCAAAACCCAGAAGACAAGAAATAATAAAAATAAAATAAGAAATAAATAACCTAGAAACCAAAAAGACTATCCAGAAGATCAACAAAACCAAAAGCTTGTTCTTTGAAAAAATAAATAAAATGGATAAACCCCTTGCAAAGCTCACAAAGCAAAGAAGAGAAAAAATTCAAATAAACAGGATCACAAATGAGAGAGGAGAAATTATAAGAGATACAAAAGAAATCCAAAGGATATTAAGAGATTACTATGAACAACTATATGGAAATAAATGCAACAACCTGGATGAGATAGGCAGATTCTTAGAAAGACACAACTATCGAAAATTGAGCGAAGAAGATATAGAGAACTTAAACAATCCAATTACAAGCAGCAAAATAGAAGCAGGTATCAAAACTCTACCTAAAAACAAGAGCCCAGGACCAGATGGCTTTAGTGATGAATTCTACCAGACATTCAAATATGAAATAATGCCTGCACTACTAAATTTTCCAAAAATTGAGAAAGAAGGAAAACTGTCAAACACATTCTATGAAGCAAACATCACACTCATACCAAAATCAAATAAGGACAGCACCAAGAAAGAAAACTATAGACCAATTTCTCTAATGAACATGGATGCAAAAATTTTAAACAAAAGTCCTGGCAAATAGAATTCAATGATGTATAAAAAGCATTATTCACCATGACCAAGTGGGATTTATCCAAGGGGCACAAGGATGGTTCAACATCCGGAAATCAATTAACATAATACACCACATCAACAAAGAGAAAAACAAAACCACATGATAATATCAATAGATGCAGAGAAAGCATTTGACAAAGTCCAGCATCCGTTCATGATAAAAGTCCTTGAAAAAAATGGGGATTAAGGGATCATACCTCAACATAATAAAAGCAATCTATGGCAAGCCCACGGCAAACATCATCCTAAACAGAGAAAAACTAAAATCATTCTAATTAAGATCTGGAACAAGGCAAGGATGCCCACTCTCCTCACTACTTTTTAACATTGTACTGGAAGTTTTAGCTAGGGCAATAAGGCAAGAGAAAGAAATAAAAGGGATACAAATAGGAAAAGAGGAACTGAAGCCATCATTATATGCAGATGACATGATTTTCTATATAGAGAACCCAAAAAAATCCACGGAAAAACTACTTGAAATAATAAGCCAGTTCAGTAAGGTAGCTGGATACAAAATCAGCACACAGAAGTCAATAGCTTTCCTATACACAAAAAAAAACAAGAAGAAATTAAAAAAGCCATCCCATTTACCGTTGCACCAAAAGCAATTAAATGCCTGGGAATAAACCTAACAAAACACATGAAAGCTCTATACAAAGAATTAAAAAGCTGCTAAAAGAGATAGAAGAAGACATAAGTAAATGGAAAGACATTCCCTGCTCATGGATTGGAAGAATTAACATCATCAAAATGGCCATCCTTCCAAAAGCAATCTACAGATTCAATGTAATTCCTATAAAAATTCCAATGACATTCTTTAAAGAGATAGAAAAACAATTACAGAAGTTCATATGGAATAACAAAAGACCTCGAATATCAAAAAGCCTCCTGACCAAAAAAAGAGAGAATGGAGGGCCAACTATCCCAGACTTCAAGTTATACTACAAACCATAATAATTAAAACAGTATGGTACTGGTACAACAACAGACAATCAGACCAATGGTACAGAATTGAGTGCTTGGAAATAAAACCACGCATATATAGTCAAGTAATCTTGGACGAAGGGGAGGGGGGAGATGTACATTGGAACAAAGATAGCCTCTTCAATAAATTGCGCTGGGAAAATGGACTAAAACCTGCAAAAAAAGGACCAAGACAACATCCTCACTCTTTGTACAAAAACCAACACAAAATGGATAAAAGATTTAAATGTCAGACCAGAAACCATAACATACATAGAAAAAAAACTTGGGAAAAACCTTCCAGGAAGTACTATTCAAAAACCCCTTTCTGGAAAAATCTACTGAGGGCAAAAAATTGAAGGAAAACATAAACAGGTGGGACTACATCAAATTAAAGAGCTTCTGTATAGCAAAAGAAACAACAGAAAAGACTAAAAAAACCCCAACTGAATGGGAAAAAATTTTTGCCCTCCACAAGTGACAAGGATTTAATAATGAAGATTCACAAGGAACTCACACAATTAAACAAAAGCAAAACAAGAAGCCCAATCATAAAATGGGGAGAAGAAGTGTCTAAAAAGACACTTCTCCAAAGAGGAAATACAAATGGCCAACAGGCACATGAAAAATTGCTCAACGTCACTAGCAATAAGGGAAATGCAAATCAAAACCACAATGAGATACCACCTTACACCAGTAAGAATGGCCCATATCCATAAAACGGGCAACAACAAGTGCTGGCTAGAATGTGGAGAGAAGGGGACACTCTTACACTGCTGGTGGGAATGTAAACTGGTCCAACCTCTATGGAAAACTGTATGGAGGGCCCTCAAATTAATGAAAATGGAACTACCATATGACCCAGCAATTGCTCTCTTGGGAATTTACCCAAAAGAGACTTCAATGTGGGCACAAAGAGACAACTGTACTCAGAAGTTTACTGCAGCACTATTTATAATTGCAAGGAAGCAACCGAAATGTCCGAAAACAGATGGCTGGATGAAAAAAATGTGATATATATATCAATGAAATATTACTCATCACTTAAAAATGACAAATTGTACGATTTTATGCTAAGATGGATGGACTTAGAAGAATTCATATTAGCAGACACAAGTCAAAAAGAAAAAGACAGAAACCAAATGGTTTCACTAATATATGGGACATAGGAAAGATAAAAATCCATGAAGAAAAGTCAAAACAAACCAACAACCAAACTGAAATACACAATTTGGGG